>JAIPRL010000691.1:55000-118768 GCA_025469235.1 Pemphigus obesinymphae
TAATAATAATAATAATAATAATAATAATAATAATAATAATAATAATAATAATAATAATAATAATAATAATAATAATAATAATAATAATAATAATAATAATAATAATAATAATAATAATAATAATAACAATAATAATAATAATAATAATAATAACAATAATGTCATCGAGTGCCGTAATAGTACCTGACTGGGTACCTATCTATATAGTATAATATAATGTACTTGCCTACCTACCCATCACTAACGACTGCGCGCGAGCTTTCTTCGCGACGGGTCATTGGAACGGAGCACGCGATCGGACGAGTGTCGGTTATTATAGGTTTGTGTATCTATATATATATATATATATATCCGTGTATAAATAAAATTAATTAAGTCTCTCATTTGCCGTGTACCTATATAACGTACACGTGGTATAGGTATACCAGGTATATGGTAACACTAATAATATAATATTGCGAGAGACACGAACTTGTGTCTATAGGTATACAACAATATATAAGTATATATTATAAATAAAACGCGGGCACGAATTCCTCTTCGTCAAATGAATAAATAGTGATTAACTTTATTTATTTTTTTTTTTTTCGGGGGTCGTATAGTCAAGGCAAGAGGTGGCTTTTTATTAGCTTTTCTGAGTGTAGAAATGGGATATGTTATTATTGAAACACAGCACCGCGTGCCAGGCGCGAGTAAATCACACTTTTATGTATATATATATATATAATGTAGCTTGTATATATTATTATATTATCGTATAATATACTATATATAATGTAGCTAGGGTGGTGCCGCCGTCACGGGTGAAAAATGTGTAATAGTATTATAACTCTCATTATATCCGCGCCGCCACGAAACCGTATCGCTTCTGATATTATATATTGGTAAAAGTATAGCTGCAATCGAAATATAGAGGTGTACAATATCGATATTACTCGATTTATTGAGCTATATTATGTGTAATATATTATGCCCGTGCCGCTTTCGTGCGTGGTAGTTATAAATACGTCCGTGTATATAAAAATAAAATATTACTATCTATTATTATAGTGTTATTAATTTTTAATGATACCGCGTACACGGTGGCTGGTATATAGGTACGCAGTATCATAAAGTGCCCGGTCGCAGCGCGGAAATAACGACTTTTCGTATAAATATTATAATCACGATTGAAGATCGGATGGTTGTTCAACGAGCAATGATATATAAAGATGATTCTCGTAATGTCTTCATAGCACTGTATACCCAATACATATAGAACCGACGTAAAATACTTTATCACACTTGGGTATATTTTGTTTACGAACGATAATAATTTATAATACTATAAGATAACATGCTTGTGTAGTTAATTTATATTATGTATTACACTTAGAGACTGGAGTGATAATTTACAGTTCTTGCCAATATTCGGAAATCCGAAATTGTGTTCAAATCACCACTCGTTCGGCAACCATTTTATCTTTAATAGTGATTATAAAGTAACTATATTACACATCGCAATAATTGTTATGGCCTATATATAGGTACAATATACATTGCATAAAGATCATATCTGGGGGTGGGGTAAGTTTGTGGATTTAACCCTGTGCAGCATTGTTCAGACTAATAAAATTAATAATGTTGTATAAGAACCACACATTTTTAAATACAGTGTGACATCAATTTTCCCAAATAGATATAAACACATTTTTCATATTATGTTCTATAGTCAAATTTGACCTCTCCCCCTCTCCCCAAAGGTCCAGAGTTAACGAACGTGTACACAATATGTCATTATATATTATGTGCGGAGATAAATACGAACAGAAGGATAAGGGACGAAAGTATAGTAGGTATACATCAACCCGTAATCATGCGGTAAGGGTCGAGAAACTAATTGGTCCGCGTGTATATACCGTATAACCAAGTATATATTACCAGCTACTGTACCTCTACCGACTATCTTGGCTCGGGGGAGGAATGAATTATAACTTTCTCCGCCATAATATCTAAATATAATACGTGTGTACAATGTGCGTATTTAAAATTCTATATGTAGAATTCTACATTTTGTATAAACGATCGAGTTTGCGTATACATTAATTTATTCTAATTGATCGTTTTAATAGCATTTATAATTTATCAATTTAAAGACTATAATATATATGTATGGGAGATTATAAGATATTTTACATATTGTTACGTGATAGTTCCTATAAGTATCCATTAATTATTATTAGAAGAGCGTATAACAAAATATGTAGGTATAATATTATAATTTTACCGTGAATATGCACAGTCGCCAAATTTGTCGACAAATGTTGACAAATCGCGATTGAAATTACAATATAGGTATTATAAAATATAAGCACTCACATAGGTGATTTTGATGAATGTTTGATATTTGTATAGGCGTGATTATATTTTAGGTTAGTTGTTTTTATCAGTGCGTAATTCGCGGAAAAAAGATTATTTTTTATTTTAAAATAAAAATATAAAAAACGCTCTATTATTATAGTCTCTACTATAATAATGTAGGTACATTATACAATTTTAATTTATCGTATCATAATTTTAATACATTTTATCACCCAATCGTTAAAGTTGTATATTGTCAATCAATTAATTACCTATATAATATATATATACGTATGTGTACGTGTTTTATGTCTGCATAAACGTCGTGTTTATTATAGCTCATAATATACATTTGTACAATATCTATGTATATTTACATACTATATGTGTATAGGTATTAATTATATAGGTACCTATAAGTTTACGATCGTCGAAACAATAGTTTCTTAAATTGGTAAAATCGTACGTGTTCAAAACGTTTGGATCTAGGCGTCGATCATGGAAAAATTAATTCTCGATGTAATTTGAGTTATATTGTAGTGATAATGATTTGGTTATAAACGATGCAATTTCAAAACGGAGTGCACAATAAACAAAATATTGATTATACGAATATTGGCATTTTGCGTAATTAAAAATATCTTGAAAATCAGTCTTGTTGCATTATATAAGTATCTACCTACCTAATATAATTAAAATACCTGAAAAGCGCTGCAGGTTTTTGACGAACGGTTTATTAGGAATACCAAATAGCATTTTTACCTTGTCATAAACAATTTATTTTTTGATATTAAATTAATCTAAATTTGTCATTATTTGATTAAATTCATACAGAGATAATTTACTTATACACAGTATAGGTATGTGTGCAGTATTAATCAGTATAAATTTCAAAACTACATAATATATGTGATAAAACCTTCGGATAAATAAACTTATTGTAATATATTTTAAAATACATTAAATTTCTATCTGTCTGTCTCATTCCATGACCTCATCCCATTAAGGAAATATCAGCCTATATTTTTGTAAATACGTTCTACGCACTTTGCACGTAGAACAATAACATTGAGTTTAAAGCCGATCATAATATTATGTAAACTCTTCTGGTCTTTGGTCATTTTGGGTTTACATATTACGTAGATACATGTAGATATTCCTGAGATATTAATTTTTGAATACTTATATCTATATTATGGTTAGTTACGACTAGTATTTACATTCTATATGTTGATAGCATATTGAAGTTTTAATATATTATTTTGGTCGATATGTATATAGACGTCGAGTGAAAAAAAAACGCATTACTGCATTGTTATATACATAGTTTAATTTTGGCCATAATTAATATTACCGGGGAAATTAATTGGCTACAATAATTGCACATACCTATATAATATCCCATAAAAATTTACATAATATGTCCTTCGTGTAAATCCGAAGTCGATCCTGGACAATTTACGTAATACCGTGTCCTTCGAGTATAAAACTGCAGATGTCGAAACAGGAGAGTTTAAAATCGGCCATCTACGGTACATCCATCCATATTATCCATGTGTCTCGGGGAAATTTCACTATCGATCTATTCGTGCAGCAATGTCTATCGTTATGCATACATTACTATATCGTATACATAAATTGTGTTCTATTTTCATCGTTTATGACGCGAATTTAAAAACGGGCTACGATTAAATTGGCATTAAAATTTAATATTCAGTACGACGACGACGGCGACAAGACTGTCAGGGGACGGACGGGAGCGTAAAAAAAAAAAAAAAATAATAATAATAATAATATATACGCTTCGTCGGCGGTGTAATACATTATATCAAGTGACTGCCACCCTCCACAGCGGCGCGTCTCCTCCTCGTCGATAAACGTCATTTTACATCGTCGGCATGGCAGAAACGGTATTGCGAGAAATCGTCGTCTCCTCCTATTATTTTCTCTCTCTTCTTTCTTCTTCGTTTCTTTTTTTTCTCTCTATCTCTCTCTTTTTGTATATACGTATAATTTTCGAGTCCATTAAGCAAAACGAGGCTCATGCAAATTCGACGACGCCACCCCTCTATCGCGAGAGCTCGCTCCACCAACGTCTTTACACCACACCTCTCGTATACATAATATACCCTCCATACACATACACACAATTCTCATATATACACACGAGTAGTTTATTGTGTGTGTTTACTTATACCTATATTATTTATATACAGCACACAACACCGATTTAATATAATAATAATAATAATAATAATAATAATAATAATAATATAATATATACGCACCGGTCGAGAATATTGCAGGGTTCGGGTTAAAATAAAATAATATAATATGCGAGAGAAGACGGAGGCGTGAATTATATATTGAAAAATGTATAGTATACGACGACGACGCACAAACGAGGTCGAGGGGCACGGCGACGACACGCGAGCGCGCGAAGATATTGTTTGCGGTTTTTTTTTTTTTTTATATAATTTTTCCAGCCGCCGTATTATCTACTATACAATAATAGACACGTCGTGTGTAAATAAATAAGTGTACGTGTGTTTAACTCTACAGTATATTATTATAATATTGTCATTGTATATAGTATCGTACCTACACTACGATTATAATATGGTAAGCGGAACACGGACATTGTCGCCGAGATGATAATAATATATTATGAAATCGCTAAAAATTATATCGCAATATTTTGTATTTGCGATATTGGTTAGGTACTCGATGCATGTGAAATACGTAAAATAAATGGGAGCGTAACCGTAGATAATACGGAGCATATTATAGTTACAGCGTTCACGTCATATATAAAATGGTCAATTTACAAAAACGGCTGGGTAGTGTACGAGTTGCTTCACAAAAATTTCACTGGTAAAATGCAGATAAGTGGTCAATAAGCTTTTGAAAATGTACTCGAGTATATGTAATGATTTCAAGGCGTGTTTACGCACAGAAAAGTTATAGATTTATGTGTTACCAGAAGTGGTTATATTTGGTCATCTCACGGTTTCAAGTTTTCAAGCGTTCGCAAATCTATGTAAACCATGCATGAATGTTTCTTTATACGCCGGTAAATATAAACAAAAAATAAATTACACAAATTTACTATTTGCCTGAACATTGGTGAAATCCCATTAGTCGCATTTGACTAAGTACCAAAGCATTTTACTAAATACCTAGGTATATCAATATTAACTATACGTTAAAATGAGTTTAAAGAAATTAAAAAATAGATAGTTAGGCTAATGGAACACTTTAAAATTACAAGATTTTTAAGTAATTTAAATTTATATAGTATTCATAAATTGATTAAGTATTATAGTTCTAACATTTCGTAACAGTTAATTTGTTAAATTAAATTATTAAAATAAATAGGTAGGTAGATAAGTAGATACTTGATTATGTATTATAATTAGTTATTAATTAACTATAAATGATATTTAACATTTTATAATTTATACAGTATGCATAAATTGAGACAGAAAAATCACATTTTCGTTTTAAATTATAAGCTAAGCAGAGAATATATTGATTTAACATTTTTGGTATTTATTATTTGCCCAACTCGTTTTGTATATATTTTATAAATTATTTATTTATTTAAATACATATATAAGTAAAAAAAAAAAAAATATAGAAGAATTTTGGACCCAAATAATAAAATTTCAAAATTGAATTTGTAAAATTTACCTATGCAATATATTTTAATAAAAAAAATCAAATCAAGACTTTCATTGTTAATTTGAGATAGGTATCTATATGAAAAAGAAGATAAAGTGTGTATAGACCATATCTACCAATATAGGATTTTATCACTTTACGCTTATATGATAATATACAGCCTATAATATAACATAGGTATAATATCTTGTAAAATATTTGAATAAAAAAAGTATTTGAGAGTTTTTTTTATGTATTTAAATGCGTATTTTGAATATACACGTATATTTATTTGGCTAAAAATACGAATAATATTTGACAAAAAAGAGATTTTATGGCACTCAATACCACGTTATATTATATATAAGTACTACTGCGATCATTGAAAACCCGTCAAATGGATGCTATCGACTATTTTTTTTTTTTTATCTATTCACGTTTATAAATAATAATAAACCAATAACTATATAATATTTTCGAGATTTTTTTATGTATTGTATATTATATACGTTTAAAATGTTAAAATAAGCATTCAGAATGGAATTTACATATAGTAGGAGGTTTCGAAAACGGTCCACGACTATTAAATCGAAAATCTAAAATTTGATATTTAAATATTATAACTTATAAGTATTCAAATACACTTTAATATTCTGAATATAATATATTTCGAGAAATATTCAAAAAACTATATGTCCAATAAATTATTATATACAAATTAAAAGCATATTTTTCCGATAAATGACTATCCAGAGGTCATTATAATAATCGCAAGTACAGCGATTACCACGCAGTACCTTACCTATTACACAGTATGCGTGGTATATGCGGTAACAGTGGTATATTGCGTGGTATGCTCAGACACTGTTTTATATTATTATTGTAATGTGAACCATCATTGTTCTCGTAAAATAAAACATGAGTATTACTATATCGTTGATCAATGTATTACTATTTTTTTTTTATACTGATCCTTTCCCTATACCACTGCAATTTTTTTTTCGATAAATCGTTAAGAAGTTATATAGGTACGCGTAGAAATAAAATGAATTAACTGCGGCGGCAATGGAAATCGAGTTTTTTTTCATTTTGTGTTTCAATTACACACATATAATTGGATTGGACGACAGCATTGCAAGTATAAATACAAAAGTACATGTTAGAATGTTGGATATATATGTGTGTGTGTGTGTTTATATATATATATATATACATATATTTATTTTATGTATAGGTAAAAGGTATCAATTTGATAAATTAATTAAGTATCTCTCTGGTAGAGAAATTATTCAGAGATGTGCAATTTATAATATTTAGGACGTATAGATATATTATATACATAAATAATACAGATTTGTTATTTTTTACACATGAAAATTACCAAATATAATCATATACAAATTAATATTAATTACTAATTAATAATGGGAAATTAAATTATATTTTTTTTATAGCTAAACATAAAAAAAACTTTAAACATTTAGAGAAAAAAAATCTCATTTCTGCTATTTTAATACAAATACAGTGTCTATAGAATCACAACTATAATATAACGCGTGTACTCTAATCGAACTATAATATATTATATTATGTACAAATTGTAGTTGCTAATTTTATTATAACGGTGAAATTATAATTATTTTTATAATACTATTTCTAAAGAGATATATATCTACAAATATAATAAAAATATTATAATATTTTATTAACATTGAATTGTGGCACATCGAAATCGGGAAATAATTGACTAAGATTCAAAAAATAAAATGTCTGATATTTTCAAAGAAATCGAGTAAAGATGGTAATTACTTGGATATTATATAATTTCGGAAAAGTAAGTTTCAAGTAATATACAATATACTTATAACTATATCAAAATTTTATATATGGTTATAGGTATATATATATTTTTTGTTTTGAACATAATTTCTGGATAGCATTTTGTTAAAACCACATTAATGTTTAAGACACACTTATTTATCAAATTTATATAGAGGAATATATTGTTTGGGTTCGTGACGAACCCGATTTTTAATAATTAAATAATATAATATATTTGTGAAAATTCCCGATTTTGATTGTTCCTATATTTGATATTATTTGAAAAATACCTTTTTAAATGTTAAAAATGATTTAGTATTTTTAGAAATGTCTAATTTTTGCAGTTTTACTTTTATATTTTTGGTATATCTCTCGTTCATAACAATATAAAGTAGGTATTACAAATTTAGGTTGTTGTTTAGTTTCACTGTACGTTAGTATCAACGCAACGACTACTATCACTATGTATAGATATGTTACAGGATCAGTGTGTGGGGGGGGGGGGCGAGGTATGTTTTATTAAAATCATATTATTTATTTTCGCGCGAACATATTGGAGCGTAAAGCTAGAAAGAACAAGTTAATCTACAGTGTACGCTATATTCTAGATATTTTGGCAATATTAGTATAAAATTATACAAACTTCACAAACGAAATTATCTATTATTGTTGCGTTTACAAAACGTTATTATTAATACTACCACTAAAATATATACATATACGTCGGTCGTCGTTCCCACGATAGCCGTGCCATCGTTTATATACCATAAATATACATATATATTCGTACGGCTATATCGCGGGGAGAGGACGATGAAATTTCGACATTGGTGATGAGATTTTAAAAGCAAAGCGTTTTGAGGTTAGGTGCAGTGTGTTATATACCACGACCTTGGTACAAGAGTATACTATCCATATTATATAATAGGAGGTTAGACATTTGCGCGAGAGTAACATCTAACCTATACGCCGGGTATACCATTTAAAAGACTATCGGTTTATAGATTCAAAAATATACCTGCCACGTCGTATAATCGATTTCCGTCGTCGTCGACGAAATCCGTGCGTGACCACGGTCGTTTTTCCGTCGTCTCCGCGTTGTTAAACAAACCGTACGCGCCGCGCGCGGTAGGCCGCCGAGTGATAGTAGCCAAGTGTATAATATAGATAGGTATAATATAATATTATTATTATTATTTTTTTTACCCTTAAAAAACTGATTTTTTTTACTTCTTTTTCCTTTTTCCGGTGCAGTATACACGTTTTAATTCCAATAAGCGACCAACGGATAAGAAAAAAATAACAAAAAACTCCCACGATTCTTTTATGAATGAAACGCGACGCGCGCTAGAAAACAACTCAGCTATAATATACCTGGTATATATGTATATATTCACGATGATTTACCCAAAGTTATTATAATATGATATTATTGGAAAAAAATTAAACGTCCTGCGGTGGGGAACGCGCGTGAATCGGTTTACGCGCGCGTCGTGGCGTCGACGTCTATACATTTTCATGAATGAAAACCGTCAAGTCATCACGCTAAACATTTATACATGTAATACGTATATATTATTACACACGTATATAATATTATAAAATATATAGTTATTCATAGTTTTTTGTCTATTCTATTGTTGTTTTCCGTGGTCTTAAGTGAAAAATAATTGTCTTTTATTTTTGTTTTGTATATAATATACACACGGAAACACCGGAAACGTGGAAAATTATATCTTCGTCCGTTGAAATAATTCCTACGCCTAAAGTATATAATACCTATACAAAATAACGCTATTTGCATCGATGCATTTCGGTCTTAAACGCTATATATTCCTTCGATCGTGTCTATAAAAGGTTAAACTATTATGTTATAATAATACACACATTACGAACGCATCACGTGAAAACAGAACACAATGTCGGTGGATCGAATTTTACGATATTATAATATAATATAAAACTGGTATTAAAATTTCGATAAAAAAAAAAAAAAAAAAACATATATATATACCTATATCGCGGTGGGAATATTCTTCTGTCGCTGTACCATTTATATATACTATTGTTGTCTCTCTGGTCGTCGCCGAAATTGATTGATTTATGAATATTATTATAATTCCGCAAATTCCCCGGCTCTCCTCGCAGCGCTCCTGCACTGCTGCTGCTGCTGCTGGTGCTGCTGCAGCAGAAGCAGGACGCATGTAAATTTATGTCACAGTCGGGTCCCCGTCCGTAACAATCGAATCGATTTTTTTCCCTTTGTAGGTACATATTATATACGCAATCATTATAATATACTATTATACAATTTTATCAGTTCGGTCGGGTTGTTTAGCTATATATGTACCTATATACGTATAAATATATACCTACTGTATATACCTCGAGGCGTATGTTATATATATATTGTTATAATATAATAACCCGAAACAAGAGCCGCGCAAAACGAAAACTTGCAATTTGCCAATTAACTATAATATAGGTATACCTATAGGACGACGAAAAAAGAAATTCAAAAATACCTCACCTAACCTCTAAAACTTGCAGTACACGAGATAAAGACGCCTGGTTATAAACGTTCGGTATAGGTACCTCTCTATATACATAATACAACATCAGTATATATATACGGCTTGTAATAAAGACCGATGGCTATCCCTCTTCCGATGCTATATATATATATATATATGTGCTACTGCAACAGCAGGTCCCCGGTAACCTATATATATATATAATATTATATCCTGTGTATATTATATAGTGACCGGTCGCTCGCGTTATCCATAAAAGTCCGCAAAAAAACGAGCCCGGTGGGAAAACTATCATCCCCCATCATACACGTATACAGACGGATAGATTGGGAAAGAAATATATAGAGAGTGATATCCTGCATCCAGCAACAACTCTGTACCCAAGTCCATAGACTTGACTAACTCCGTGTACCGGAACACAGTGAAATCAGAATAATATACGCACACTGACGATGATATACGCACACACATTGACGACATTTACACGAAATTTAGACTTATTCCTAGGGTGTGTGTGTGTGTGTGTGTGCGATCGGAATAAAGTCATCGTACACACATATGCCCATGGGACGAATAACACAAATAGGACTATATATATATTATATTTGTGTGTGTGCTCTATGCGCGGGTGTAATAGCTATATACCGCTGCTGTATATAATATAACAACGGGGCAGTGTTTTTCATGGATTTACTCAACGGGTCCGAGTCGTAATTTTCGTCTTCTCTCCACCAAAACAGACATATATAATATATTTTATATACGTTGGATTATACACATATACGTATATATATATATATATATATATATATATATATGTATATGTGTGTGTGTGTGTGTGTGTGTTTGTATACGTATGTGTTATGAGATTCGTGTTGTATATATATATTGATCATGACAATTTTTATTATTATAACTTCAAACCTCCGGTTTATTATTATGTGTCATCGGACTATATGGGCACATCAGAAACATAGAGGGACGGACAGACAGATAGAGTGTGTAAATAACGCATAAAACAAAACCCGAAAACGGTTTTTCACATATAAATAATATTATATGCGTACGTCACCCCGAGTATAATAAAAACCGTACACAATATATGTATAATGTTTTATTATTTTTTTTTATAATCGAAATGATTTTATACATTATAATATTCTGGTTTATAAACGAATTTTGTTCGAAAGACGTTTTGTATTAAAATATAATATAATTATGACATAAATAGCCCATAATATAATATAATACTCGTATGATAGGGTAGTTTGGAACAATCGAATAATATTCAGCGTGTACCACCATACCTATAATAATATATTCATATAATATTTAGACTACGATTCTTAAGTCGATTATTTATCCTTTTTCCGTTTTCTATTCGACTGAAATAATATTATAATGAAAACAACTATACTTAATATAAATTAATAATTATAATGTAAAACAAAAACTTTTGTATCGGTTTTAAAGGGTGGAGATATAAATACATTTATTCGTAAAGTTACATTTTGTTGAACCAAAGTTTCAGTGAAAATGTGAAATATTTATGTAAAGAATTTAAAATGTTAATTGAAATGCCAAAATAATTTTTTTTACACATACCTACCTATATTTTTGTATTTTAAAAGGAAAGCATAAAATATACGAGTATATCATACAAATATTAAACTTAAATTGAAATAATATGTAATTAATTATTTATTATTATATATATTATGTGATATTAGGGGTTGATATTAATTAATTGATCCCAACATGAAATCGAAATATTATTAATATCTGTGGTACTGGTATCTGGAGAGGACAAAGGTTGATAATATGTCATTTTCCCGACTTCCGGGAAAGTCTAATTACAATTCGAAAATTCTTAAATTTAAATTTAAATTTATTTATGATATCCTAAAATCGTTTTATTTGTTTCAGTAATTTACAGTATTTAACAGTAAACATTAATATCTTTCTACGAACCTATAGAAATTATTTAAAACTGTATTCAAAATTTATTTGTGTAAGAACTTTAATTTTATTTTCCCAAAAATTGGAGAACCGACACAAAATATACCTATATTATAATAATATACATGTTGTGATTATATTTTGATTTCACATTTTCCAGTCAGATAATAATATTATAAATTAAATTCGTATAGGTACATTTTATTGATAATGATTTCTGTTTCGATATCAGTAGACGATCGATATGATCTATAAATATAGATATAGTAAAATCGTATTTGTAAAATAAGTATTACTTTTCATTTATTTCTACTCTCAGAAAACACCTAGTATACGAGTGTGTCGATAAGCGTTGAATAAATTAAAAGATGATAAATGAAAAGGTGATTGATAAACGATTTATTTTACCCGAATATTGTGCAAAATTGTTTTAAAAGGCAATAATATTATTATTACCTTGCCGATTGGATAGTCATATTTATAGGTAATTGTGACCTCATGTCTGCGGTCTACGAATAAATTTATTTTTTTTTTGTCAAAAAAAAAAAAAAAACTTAATAAGTACTATTATATATAAGCCTCGCGAATAAGGTCCCCGACGTTATTATACATTACGTAAAAAAATTGTATTAAAATAATTTGTTGAATTGGTGAAAATTTGTACCGTAAAAAATATAAAGCCAAAATGAACGCGGTGTTAAAGAAAATGCTATTTTTCAGTTTTCTAAAACAGATTCGGTAGATTTTTTTTCTTTTATCCTAAATTCGGAAAACATATTTCGTAACAGGACTTACCGTCGTCGACGAATCGTCGGGTGGACGTCGATACGTGGTGGCCGTTGACGAGAACGGCCGCGCCCGGTTCGGCTCCGCGCGGAACGCCGCCGCTGCAGCACTCTTCCTCGGTACCGTCCTCGAGGACCTTGACCGGTCGGGACTGCTTTCGGCGGGACATGCGGAGGTCGTCGTCGGACCGTTGCGTGCTCGAGCGGTGGTCGATCGGCAGGTTTGTGCAGTTTCGCAGCCGGCGCGATCCGGTGACTTTGCGCGCGATCAGCTACTATACCGACCGGGGTCGCCGCCGCAGCGGAAGTCCATTTCGCCGGTGCGCACGGTTACCGGGACGTGTGCGTGTCCACTGTCGCGTATGTTATACGAACGAGAAATCGAACAGAAAAAATAAAAATAAAAATAAATATAATGAAAAATTCGAGAGAAAAAAAAATTAATATTTGAAAAAACAATTTGTCACGGTTTTTTTTCCCTTTTAAATTGTCGTTTACACAAGATGTAAATTAAATTTCACGCCGACGAGACGGACGATTGGAAAAAAAAAAAAAATTATATTTAAAAAAAAAAAAATTGAATGTTTGTATTATAAAATTATTATCGACATTACATTATTAACATTATTATTATTATTATTATTATTCTGTGCTGCTGGCTGCTGGCCGTATATATGATATAATGCACTACTATTATTCGGTGTACGCGCGACGGCGACTACTCGGGCGGCAGCGGAGTGGCGAGTGAGACGCGGCGACGGTGTGCGGCGGTGTCCGTGCCGGGACGCCGACGGACGAGTGTGCGCGCGCGGTGGTGTCGGTGTGCGAGAGCGCGGGCGCGTCGTTCGTCTCGGGCCCGCGTGCGTGCGTCCGCGCTTGTCGACGGGTGGGCGGGGGTGGCGGCGCGGTTGACGGAGCGCGCGTGAGAGATGGATCGCGGCCGACCGACCGGTAAGCACGCCCGAACAAGACTGACGGGGTCGGGGGACGGCGCGGCGGCGGTGACGCGCGCGGCCTTTTCCCCGTCGACGGCCGTGGCGGGACGGGACCGGGCGGCCGGGCGGCGGGGCCCGGGGCGAGTGGGGGTCGTGCCCCGACCGGTGGGCGTGCCCGTCGCCGCGTCCAATGAATGACGGACGCCGCGGCGGCGGCGGCGGCGGTGTCTGCCGCGACGGCTACGGTGGCGGCGACCGCGGTAGAGGGTTGCGACGACGCGGTACTGCGGCCCGACGCTGCTGCCGCGGAAAATGAACGAAAATATTAATTTCCGGCCTCCACTGCCTGCCGCCTCTCCTCGTTCGCTATTAATTTTAAAGATCGTCGTCGTCGTCGTCGTTGGTTTTACGTATCTTTCGTTCTTCTTGCGTCCGCATACACCCCTTACTTACATTCAGTGGCGTACTGCATAATACCCATGTACACTAGCTACAGGGTGTAGGGGTGCATGTTGGGTATATTTAAAAGTCGTGGAAAATGCCCATACAATATTTTTTCGTCAATGTAACATAGTCTATGTATATCCGAAAACTTTTTGGCAAAACAATTGAAAACACTACACCACTGACCTGCAGCCATTGTTTGTTTATAAGTTAAGGTGCGTTTACACGATTCACAGTTGACGATTGTCTCGAATAAATCGTCCAAAATGAATAAGAAGCGAACGGTGTAAACATTGAATCATCGAGAATGATCACCAGGATGAATGATGGACGAAGTTGGATCAAATCCAACTTTCGTTCACTCTGGATGATTCATCGTCATCGAATCATTAAAAGTGAACCGCGCAGCGTAAACACGACAGTATTTCACTATCAATAAATTCTGAATGCCGTTGTTATGTGATATAATGATCGTTAATTATTTATTATGGTTATCAATGTTTATAGATTGAATTGGATCTTTAATATTAAATATACCTACCTATAGATACATAATTTTTAGTTAATTCGTAATAATATTATTACTATACACTTGCATTGTATTACGGTAGGTAGTATAACGTTTAATAAATTGTCATTTAGTATATATGGGGTTTAAACGAAGAAACCATTAATTTTAAGTTTGATGGATACATATTTATACATTAGATAATTAATTATAAAATCACTAATAGATCAATCGCACTTTATGTATTCACTCCATTTTGGGATAAACTCATTTTTTATATAATAAGTTATCAACTTAATATTTATCTCTGATAAATGATAAAGGATCATATATAAATGTGTGTGAATGTTTTTATGTTGTTTCTTTTTCAATGCTTATCACGAATGATTTATTCGAAACATAAATACAGAGTAAATCTATCTTTAAGTATAAGGAAAATCTTAAATATATCATATTCTATGTCAATTCAAAAAAAGTAACCACGGTATACGCAAAATTGATTGACCTAACGCCGGGTTCACACGACGCGACGTGTGGCTCGATCGATTCACGAACCATGCGGGATCGATGCACGACCGTGAAGTTGGCGACGCACAGGTAAAGAGAGTAAAAGACCATTGAACTATTGCTACAAACTTATTGGTATCTGTTGGTGGTTTTTTAGACATTATTATTTTTTTCTATTGATTTTTACAATTTCACGTCGTTAAATACTCGCGGCAACTTCCAGTATAAAATAATATAACGTACCCAAGAAAAATTCCAACAATTTATAGTACCTATACATATACCAATTTAATTAGACTTGTTGGTTTTTGTTTATTTTTTGACAATTTGTTTTAAAATGAACATTTATATATAGCTGACAAAATGTCAATAGCACACTCATCGCAACAAAAACTCTTGTACTGCAGCAAAGTATTTATTCACCGACACGCGACGATAAATATTTGTTATTTTTATAAGATGAGTATACGACAAACATATTAAATAGGTAATGTCTACAAAAAAAACCACTGTATACGCAAAATTGATTGACCTAATGTTTGGCTTACACGACGCGTGGCTCGGTACAATTCATACGGGGTCGATGCACGGCCGTAAAGTTGGCGGCGCAAAGGTAAACCATTTTAAACGAGAGTAAATGACCATTGAACCATTCCGCCAAATTTATTGATGGCAATTTAGTAATTTGTTGGAAAATTTACTACATTAATCGTTGGACGTTATTTTGTTTATTGACTTTTTACATTTTACGTTATAAAATACACGACAACAGTACCTATATAGATATCTATATATAATGTCATATATAAAAGTGTCCAAAAGCAATTCAACAATTTACACTGGGATCCAACTTGAGGTTGTAGGACCTACAAATAAATAGAAAGTATAACTACGTAGGTATATACTCGAATACATAATCTGGAATAGATATAGGTTTAGGAATAGGTATAGGTACATACATATATGTGTACAGTGTAAGAAAATTTAAATGGACTTATAGAAGTTAACGAATATAGAAAGGGATCTTTCCAATAATGACTTATTCGTTGAATTTGAAATTGTTGATTTATTTCCTGTGAATTTTATTTAATTATACGCTGTTGGCGTGTTTATTAAATAGTGCAAAATAATAAAAAGTCGATAAAATAGATTGTCCAACAAATATCGTATAATCTATCCAAGTATCCTAACAAATATTTAAGAATTTTATTTGAAAATGTTGAATGATCTTAATGAAAACTATTTTTCCATTTTTAACCAATTGGTGCGAATCTATATATATAGAGGCTGAAAAGGCTTCGTCCTCTAAAATCAACTCCCCCAATTTGTTTGTATTTAACATGTACAATAGTGCATAAATAAATATTAAAGACTTACGCCCCCCTTCATTAATTTCACAAATTTGCGCTTATGAGTTTTGATTATACATTTTGCATTGCCAAGACACTAAATTAACTGTTGTGATCGATGTGTGGTTCATATTTTTCTGATGAATATTATTATTAATAAAAAAACAAAATAACCGAGCCTATAGCAGTGATACGGCTGGTAGGTGTTGTGAGTGGCGAGGCAAACATTTTGTGAATACTAAGTAAATGTAAGTAAATATTAACGCATCCAGAGTTTGAACTTATTCGACGATCATAGACGTCACGTATTATCTCTACATTGACCATAGGAAACATTGTTTTAAATGCCGAAAAACGACATGTAATTTAAGACAATATTGCAAAAATATGTTCTAAATTAATTTACTGAAAATAATTTGAATATGAGGAGACTAATATTATACTTATTGAATACTATAGATATATAGGTAGGTATATCTATCAAATAGTAAAATTAATTTCCATTTTAATTTTCAGTACCTATTTTAAACTTCAATAGTTTTCATAAACTTGGGATCTGATAATACAATAAATTGGAGGACAATTAACCCAATCTGCATGCAAAATTTTGTCATTTAGTATTAGAAATTACACTGAATAAATGAGTAAACCGAATAGGTAAGTGTACCGAGTATTTCCAGCTCAACCCTACCATACTTGGTGTTTATATTTCTATCGGTCAACTATAATGCTATAAATACTATACATTTTTGACTATCGGACTTTATCGGGGCTAAATGCCTAAACCTAACTACCTAGTGGTTGAATTAAAAAAATAACAAGGACGGACTCTGGGCTTAGTTAAAAATCAGGGTTCCGGGACATATTAGAGAAAAAGTAAGGCGTAAAAAGTAAAAGTTTTTCAACTGAGGGACGTTTGTAAAAACATTTTTAGAATATTATACAACATAAATAAAATATAAAAATATAACATTTTTTTTTTTACACAAACGTTGGGTTACATATTTTTGAGAAAGCATAATTAAGGCATTCAGTTCTTTCAAAGGATTGAATATTTATATCTTTTAAATGAAATATCGAGAAGCTGTAGATGTAGAACAAAATGTAGTTTTATGCAATTTTTTAAAAATTTTTTTTTATAAATTATTTATGTAGGATATGGTAAAAAAGTTTTGAATATTGTATTTTATTAATATTACACGTCAATACATAAATTTATCAGTGCTACTGTGCATTGTCCACTGTACAATAAACGGTCCCTAAAACATTACATAGAGGTTTATATGAAACGTGTAACATTGCGATCTGTGTTACTATTTCGTTAAATTAACATCTATATTACTGTAAATGTCCCGCAATGCTGTCATTCAATGAACGTCTATTTAACATCAACAACACTTTATATTGGAACATGCGACGTTTCATTGTGACATCTATGCAACATCAATTCAACGTTCCAATATATTTCAGGTACATTAATGGAGATCAAATAAATGGTAAAATATTGCAAAAAGGAACAATCGACCGGCAGGTATCGAACCGCGACCATTCATTGAACCACGTTTTTAGGGATCAACCTGACGCCTTAACAACCTACCTACCTACACAGATACTAAATATGTTTACTGTATTACATTATACAGGGATGTTCACTAATTCATCTACTACATTCAATATTTAAAAAACATCCTAGTAATGTTTATTAAACGTTTACATTGCGATGTTACAATGAAACATAAAAAAAATGTTACTGGGATATTGGCAACTTCAAATACATAGTGGGTGGTTTCGTAAAGATTTTACCAGCCTTTCAGACTCTAGCCATTCATGAATATTAAACTATAATAGATCAATTATTCAAAATTTTATATCGTGATTTCATCTAAAACCAATCATGCGATAAGGACAACAAAACATTCGTTTCCGTAATTTAATAATTTTTCTAAAGAAAATTTATATTTTTAAAAAATATTTAAATAACAATTAAAACAGACGCTGTGTTCCATACGTTCCTTGATAAATAAATAAAGGGGTACGCTGTTAAACATGAAAAAAAATTAAAAGTAACTCCGTGCTCCCGTGTCCCTCCACAAATCCATCACTGAACCTAAATAAACTTAATATTCACTTTGCTGTCATCATGCTATACGCGAGCATATAAAGTAATGTAATAGAGGCGTTCCCTGCTGCAATATCGACTATGTTAGCGTTTTGAAGATTTATGGTTATATAGGTTCCCGTCATCAAGAGGTAAGCACTGAAGATAACGTTTCCGCTAAATTACATACAATAAAAATCAAGTATTTGGTGCCAAATTTACATACTTATGTTTTAATGTTATTGCTGAATCGTATTAATTTTTATAAAAGTATCTATCCATTAAAAGACTTATATTTAATTAAAAAATTAAAAAAAAAAAATTATAAATATATACTCCGAGTACTGACTTGAAGTACAAAAACACGTAAAATATTATAACCTTAGATATATTTTTTTTTTTATGGTTTTAACAATTGGGATTTGAATGCCGACATTTATATATAAGTATAAGCCTGTGCTGGCTTCTTGGAAAGTTGCTTAAAACGATTCCGTAGGCTGGTATAGCTATTCGGTTTTTATTTTTTGAGACGATGCATAGGTCAGGGTTGTAGCCCCTGTCCCACCGACCTGAGTGAAATGTTTTCCTATCTTTTGCATTAAATATTAGTTGCCATACGAAATAATAATAATAATAAACCTTAGATATTATAATATGTGGTATATCTACCTATTTGAGTTTAGAGAATTTATAGTAGCATGAATATAGATTAATATATATACTTGAGTAGTCCCTAAAATATACTGATTTTTGTATTACACATTTAATACGTCATTATTTTCTTCAAATTACATTTTTTATTTTCATCATTAATATTATTATAATATGTAAAAATGTAAATTGCCCAATTTGATTAACACATAGTTGTTAATTTCGTACTACACACAATTTTAGGGGTTGCATTTGAGTAACTAAACCCGAAGTAACGATATTATACACTTTTATATTGCGTATACGAACTGGTTTTCACTGAAGATGATGACAATATAGTTACTGAAATACGTAAACACAAAATAAAAGTGTATAACACCGTGACTTCGGGTTTATAATATAATAAGAATTATAGAATTTCTATTCCCATACTTCTTGCCATTTGAAAAAGACCTAATACTGCGATGAATCATCATTTATACAATATACCATATTATTTATGCACGCATGCAAGTTGACCAGAAAAACAAAAGGTACACCTATATAATTATATAATGAAGGACCCTATTTTTTAATTAATGCAAATTCTAGTAGGTACAGATTATATATACACATATATTATATTATATGGCATTATGTTTTAAAAAATAATAGGTAGATTATAATATAATACTATATGCTATCAGCTGTAATGAACTTCCTCATGTATTAATTTCTCAATTATTTTTCATATAGTCTATACTCTATATAGTATAACATTTAATAATAGGTTTATATGCGAGTATATGTACATTGCCCACATTATTATATTATGGGTTACAATTTATAGTCTATATAGAATGGAATAATTTCAATAGAGAAATTTTATAAAAAAAAAAAAAAAAAAAAATGCAAACATATAGGTACAATATTGATGGAGTTTATTTGATCTTGAATTTTAAAAATCAAATAAATAAATCATTGAAAATAGGTATAAGTATATAGCTTGATTTGTATATTAATAGTGTAACCCGTCCAGTTCATCTGAGCCCTTGGCGACCGTTGCATTTTTAAATTTGTAGTGGTTATTAAAATTGTCGAAGCACAGATGTAATGTTGCCTAAATACTTTTTTTTAAGGTTATCTCTATGGAATACTCCCGGAAAAATATTCATTACCCAATAATATCTATGGCAATAAATTTAGAGTTACACAACTTAGGTTTTACACATTGTTCAATTAATATTTTTGAACCCCTGATTCGGTCAAACACGTGACGTCGCCGAGGGCGTAAATAAACTGGACGGATTATAGATATTATGGTTTAAAATCGTTTTTATTTATTTATTTTTCAATAAAAAATATAAAGTACCGATATTTGTAGAAATAATTTTTTTTTCGATTTAGAAACTATATTTTTTTCGTTATCCATTTTGATTTTCAAGTTTTCTCGTTTTATTTTTTATGTTATTTTCGTTGAATAACGACGTATTTTAGAAACATTTTCCATTCCCGATTACCTACTGCTGAAGACAGCACTTATTTAGCATATTCATTATATTAAATAATTATTAATTTACTAAAGAAAAAAGTATTTTTACATTATATCATAACGTACCTAAGCATAATAAAATTATGTTAACTGATTTGTGTAAAAAATGCATTATTATACAAATATGGAAACTTTTATTGAAAAACTCACATCATTATTTCTCAATTTTCAATTTTGTCAAATTGTAAATATCTTAGAAATATGAAACACAAAACAAATATTTGATAACAAAATTACTAGTTATTCGTTTAGTCATGTATATAGCATTTTGAAAAGATTTATTTAATTATTATTAAAAATTAATAATAACACTAAAAAAATAAACTTTATTATAAAGTGTTGTTTTTGATATGTAGATGTGCACATATCAAAAACAACCTATGCGAAGGGCACAACATAATATTAGCACAACTTAGAAATATCATTGTAACAAATACTACTCGGATTTATTGGATGTTGTAACTTTTAAATACAATACATGAAACTTAGCGTTAGATACATCATAAGTAAACCATAAGTAAGAGCCAAGAATATACGTTAATACTTATATTATTTGAGCAATTTACTTTGTAATTGAATGTAAATTGTAGGTAATTACACATGATTAATGTAAAGAACTTTCAAAAATTTTATAATGTAAAAGTACGTGTGTATTGGATTGTACTAAAAAGTTATAAGAAGTTCAAATATATAGTTATATTTGAAAAAATATTTAATTTAAATATATATTATTTACCTATTAAATAATTACAAATGTTTTTAATAGGTATGTAGAAATAGTTTTTTTCTATTTTTTTTTTCTATAATTGTATGAATAAAAAAAATGGCTAAAAGGGTAATATACAAATTCATGTATCTATTATCTGGCCCTTTTAGGCAAATGGATGAATGGATAATAATGAATTGACCATTAAATAAATAGGTATACACCTCCATTTGGAAATGGTTTTACTAAAACACAATAGTTCTATATAATACAGGATATATATATATCCTATCATAATACATTAATATATAATGTGTATCGACTCATTAATATTTACCGAATTATTATTATAGATACTTATATCTGATTTCTTATTAAAAATTGAATTGTAATGTCGACTTTTTATGATTTACTATAATAACTGGGGATTTATGAAGGAATACAATTAATTAGTTTTTGAAACCCTGAAATATAGGTTGTTATCTATCATAATTATAATATAAATAATTTTTATATTTTGAAATAGGGTTTAATACCTAATAATAAAAACGATTTAGTTTTTTCCTAGTTCTACGATAATCAAAAACTTAAGAGGATTAAAATACGTTCACGCTCTATAACTATAATTTCTGTCTTCTTAATAGGAGTATCAACATTCATACAAAATATGAAAAATGAGAATATTTACTATGTCATAGCATAGTTTTTTTAGTTAATATTTATTTTTATGGTTATTTTTAACTTTAAAATTTTAAAATTTCACGATTTTCAATCACGGATTTTAGGTTTCCAAAAAAAACACATTGAAAAAAACACTCCAAGCTGCGTTAAATATGTGGTATAGTAAATATTCTCATCTTTCATATTTTGTATAAATTTTGACTCTGTGATTAAACAAAGAAAAGTTATATTTACAAAGCACAAATATTTATATTTTTAACAAATATTGTTATAACACAACAATAAAAAATGGTACTCACATATGACTATTTTTAAATTACTTTTAAAATATAAATGAATATTATTAAATTGTTGAATTCTAATTTAATATTTTTTAAAAATATATCGTTATATTAAAATTTTCTTGTAGATTATAGTAGAAAAAAGATTCATTTAAAAATATGAATATGCTGTGAGAAAACTTATGACGTATAAAAATAATTTTAAGTAAATATTTTAATTTTACTCAATAGACAATCAAAATCAATATTATTTTATCATTGCATTATTTATTTTAGATTAAACGATAATATTGTAATATACCTATTATATATAAAAAATAATATATTCAACATTTTAATTTTAGATGAATTGGAAGATCGCCAAAAACAAACTGTTGGTATATGTTAATTTATTTTAATATTATGGTTGAAAAATTTGAACAATTATTATTTTAATAAATAATAAATAGATAGGCACTGTTTCAGATTTGGCCAGAATATTCTACAGAAATTAACAAAATTGTATCTGAAACAACATGTTATAAATATTCAAGCAATTATTAGTATTGTAAAAATTGGCTTTCATCTTAATAATTTTGGTGGAAAAAACAACAAATACATTTTTTTTTAATAATTGTTTTCTAAAAATAAGAATTATTATAACCAAATTAATATTATAATAACAATTATAGTGGGTAGGAATTATTGCAACAATTTTCCATTTTACTGTATTTAGTTGTGTACACCACGTGAGTTTTTGACTTAAATATTCCCATTTTGATGTATTATTTGTTTTTTTTTTTTTAATTTTCCATAAAATGAATCTAATGGGCGTATTGACGTGATTTGCTAACTGTAATGATTAGGAAATCAAAAGAATGTCGCCGATCTATGAAAATATAGGTTATTAAGGTTCGTACATTTTTATGTAAAATAGATACATTTTAAATATGAAAGTTATCAAAATCCAAAATATTCAATTTTAAAGAAACACGAAATACTATTTGAATTCTACCCGAAAACACGAGTACATTCTTAAAGTTTTGCCGTATATTTAAACATTATACATAGTTGCTATATTAATTACCTTTCCTTTTACCTATAAAATTCAGACATTCCTACAATACTTCTAAACATCTAATATACCTATACCAAAATCATATTAATATCATATTTTGACATCAAATTATACAATATACATATACAATTTATGATAGTCTGAATAAGCAGTGGCGTATTTTAAATTTTTATCAGGGAGGGGGGGTGGGAATAGTTAGAAAAAAAGTCAAAGACCTTTTTTTTTATTTATTTATATTTAACATTAACATAGCATTAGAATGTGAAAAATGGTCCGTGAAATGACGTCCCTGTGATAAAAAGTAAACGAATAATTTTGATGATTTTTTTTGCTTCTGGGGGAGGGGGGTCAGAGCTCGGGAATTCCCCCCTACACCACTGTAAATTTGAACAACTATTTTATTTTAAATGGCAACAAAATTATTTTTATATAATGCCAAATATGTTGACTAGAAGTTGAATAATCTCAACATGCAATACAATTAAATGCACAGTATAAATTAATATGATATGGAATTTGAAATACACAAATTTATACTCTGCATAGTTCAAATTACGCTATACTGTTATAACTATAAAACTAAATAAAATATGCTTATTAAAGAAAAATTATCTTTTATATATTTATACATATAGTAGGTAGTTACATACTATAGCTGAATATTATATAAACGAATGATTCTTTAATAATTTAAGTTATAGTTTAATTAAGTAATTATACTTTAATATTACATTTAAATGTACAATATTGCTTTTACTTATATATTATATATTTACCTATTTGTGTTAAGTAAATATGTAAAAATATTCACATTGTAGTGTTTAAAATGTTTATTTCACATGTTATAATAGTAGATATACATAAGTTATCTTATGACAATAACCTTGAAATTATTTTTTTTACATAAATAATTGCTGTAGTATTATAAACTCCTGTGAATAACAACGTAACCTATTACAGAAATCTCTGTGAAAAAGTAAAAAAGCTTTTTTTCGGGAAAAAAATACAAATATTTATTAATAACCTTATAGCTATACCTGTATTATTATATTCAATAGTGAGTGAGATTATTATTATTAATCTATAGTTTTTATCTTCGACCTTTCTACTTATTCGCCTCTTTGCAAAAGCATGAAGATTTCGAATACTAATATTGCAATTATTCGTTATACCTACCTAGTTTTTAGTCCGATATTAACACATTACAGTTAGAGTACCGAGAAGATTATTTTTAAATTTAATTTTCACTTGATGTATCCATTGTTCATAAGTCTCTAGTTGATAACATCTTATCAACTTATTTATACTATTCATACAGCGTACATTTATTCAATGTATTTTTGTAAATAAATGTATTATTATTATAAACGAGTATAACTTGAACCTTTTTTAAGCTATTTTAATGTATTTAAATTCAATATGGAATTTGCTTTACAAATTGTCTCGTTTAAAAAGTTTGTTCTGTGTTTATACAATTCTTCCTTTAAAGTTAAATATTCTACTCAGTTATCTGCACCTTAGCTATAATTTAGGATAGTTTTAAATTATTTAAAAAGGTACCTATATTATACGTCTTGAATAATTCTATATATATATATATATATGTGTGTATATGTATAGTATCTATATATTATGATCAATAAAACTTTATTTCAGCCAATAAATAATGAAATTAATATTGATAAAAATAATAAATATAGATAGATACTTACAAAGATGTGGAAGTCAATATAAAAATTTTTTCCAGATTAGTTAAATTAAAATAAATACAATAGTCATAAGGTAAAACGTAAAAGTTAAGAAAATTGTTTACCTACCCCTTTAGTTTTAAGTTGAAACGGAAAATAATATTATCTTGACTTTAAAAATGTACAGTTTTTATTTTATATTAGAAAAATCTAGGGTTTGGATTTTTTTAATATCTACCTATCTGTATTAATAAATCTTTTTACATTTTACTTTTTATATTATATGAAAGTGCCTAATTTTATGTAGGCACTTGGATTTTAATTAACTATTAAATTAACTGAACAATTATGAAAGTTATCTGTAAAATGTTAAGAGAACATGATACCCTACTGTATATATACCTATATATACACTAGCTATTAGTGCAAAAATATAACACAGAATGACAATAATTCGCTTCATAGTGGTTTAAGAATAAAAACACTTATTGTATATTTAAAAGTTAACAATATTTTGGAGGGAATGTCATATCGCTTTTATAAAATAATGGATATAAAAAAAGTTACAATCGTTTAAAATACAGAAAAAAAAAAATGGTTCTTGAATGTTAGGTTGTATGCTAAATCTTTAGTTTATTGTAAAAATGATATGACATTCCCTTTAAAATTTGCTGAACATTCGATTTAATAATAGATGATTTTGCTCCTAAACCACTAGGAAACGAGTAATCGTAATTTTGTGTAGGCTTAATTATTTTTTAACAAATATCGCAATTACACAACAATAAAAAATGGTATTAGATAAGGCTATTTTTAAATTAATTAAAAAATATATTTAAATATATTCAAATTATTGGATTTTCCTTTTTTTTAAAATTTTATTAAAATTGCTTGTTCAAAATTCCTAGAAAATTGGGTGTATGACGTCCTAATAAGTTATTATAATATAATCAAAGGTGTATAAGTTAATGAAAAATCAAACTAGTTAAGTAATGTTAATTTATTCTAAATTCCTTCAGTTATAAGTTAACCAAAAATAAATTTAACTTGTGAAGTTTAAAGTTAACATAAAAAAATGTACTTAGCTCAGTCAAAAAAGTCAATTTTTAAAAAATTTAACACTTAAATATCAAGATTTCTTTTTAAAATCATTGAACATTAAGAATGTCCACTATTTATATTCTTTTTAAATATTAAGTACCTATTAGGTAGATATTTATTTAGTAACCTTTGTACGATTATTAAAATTTACACAGACTAGGAATAATTTTGACTTTTACGTAATAAACTTAATTTATTAATAATCATTGTTAAAATTAACAATAATAAATGATAAATTACACTAGTTTAGTTAATTAGTTAATGAATAAATTAGTTAGCTAGTTAAGCCTACCTTTGAATATAATGAATAAATAAATCGATAAACTATAAATATACAACTATTTTGACGGAATTATAATACCTATATGGTTTCATATAAAATAAATTTAAAACGAAAATTTTCCAGTTTTTCAACATCGAATAACAACGAATAATAACGAAATACCATATTATAATTGTAACTTGTAAGTCAAGAACGTATATTGCCATAACGTACGTATATAACAGTTAGTTCAAATTTATTTAAATGTATAAAAATATGCGAAATAAATTGGTTTTATTTAAATATCAAGAGTAAACTTAACTACCTATAGATAATGTAGGTGTAGACTACCGCTTTTCATTTCGTCGAAAATTGCAATCATGATTTGTCGATTTGGTACATATATACATGATACTTTTTTTTTGTTTTTAATTTGGGTCGAATTTGGTGAAAATTACATAATATAGGTACGTCCTAATTAATATATAATAATATAATACGTATGTATCAGACTCGAATTGTGTATTATATTATGGCGCCTACAATGGAATAGTTAACTTTAATTTTAGTAGATAAACGCTAAATATTTACATTTTTTAAAGATAAAATAATTCCGGTTGTAAAAAGTAAAATAATAAAAATAGGGAACAAAGAAATATACAACTCGGCATATCGAAATTATAATTCACATAATTTATGCAATGCACATGACACGGTTTAACGGGTACATGTAACAACTATCTATACATATCGTATAGTTAAGTATTAGCATATAGTACATACTAATGTAATCAAATAATTTTTCGTTGACGAGTATAATGTGATGATAGTACCTAACTATTACTGTAGGCAAATGTTAAACGCTCCAATAATTCCGAGCAATCGCTAATATTTTCAATATGACTTTTCACGACAAAATTATTATGGACATTTTAAACACATTTTAATAAAATATCATATATATATAGTTAAACACTCAATAATTAACCTTTTTTATACTGATGAACGTCTGATGAACATGATTTCTAATTTACAAAGAAATATTTATATATTATTATTGTTATCTATTATTAATAGCCATGAAAATAATTCGTTATGTGCAACTTCGTAGAAATTATTTCAAGGCATTTTATAAAAAGAAACTATAACCACGAGATCACCTCGATTTCTTCGATTTTTATATGCATTATAATATGTATTTAATTGAGATTTATAATGGTTCCAAAAGTCAAAAGTGGCTTTCTGGACAATATTAACGAATTTATGGGAATTTCCTGCCATTTTCTTACCAACTTCGTATTTTAAATATTCTACATCATCTTTGGAATTAAAATATATAATTTACAACACTGTATCTACTGTTTTTATATTTTTCATCAGTAGATCGTAGGTTTTGTGTAATATGAATATCATAATGAAATCGTATATAACTTCCGTTTTAGAAAAAAAAAAAAAACAGTTAAAAATATTATTTCTTTCATCCAGTACATTAAATAAAGGAAATCAGCCATTCAAGTTTAACTACACAAAATTGCGTCAAAGTTACTCCCACTCACTGTAATGCGTTTTTTCAAAAACATTTTTTTACTCAAATTTTTAACGTAGTTTTGAAATAGAAAAATACACATAGTCAACCCACGGATCCCTGTATTTCAGAACTCCGTCTGCAGAATACCTATAGGTATATTATAGATACGGCTATTACTTCATAATTAGATCAAAAAATACGATTTCATTTGTATTTTGAATGCCTTACTAGGTTCTTATAATTTATAGGTATTTCAAATTACTTACATAAAATGTATTGTTTGAACGAAGTTCCACTTCAAAAACACAATATTGAGATAAATGTTTTTTTGACTTTGGTACTTGAATCATCTTTTCAGGCCAAATCGGAATTAGTACTCTAAATATTTTATTTACAAATTTACTTAAACATTGATTTTTACCCATTATTTATTATTAATATTGCTATACATTATTCATTATAGTATAATATTTTAAACGATAACCAAAAATTGTTCGTATAATTTATAAAAATAATGTGTTCTATATACAATGACACAAATGTTTCTAAGAGTATTTAAGAAGACTCCACACTAATGATTTTTAGTAGATAATATAAATAAGTCCGCCAAAAATGAATAAAATTACCTTTTAAAATGATTTTGGAAGTAAAACACCTATAATTAATTATATAAAGAACAATATTTTAGAGACGATCTCATCGGTGTTTAACAAAATATTAATTACTAAAATATTTAAGAATAAGGTTTTTTGTATATACAATATTGAACAATGAATAATATAATTAAAATGCAACAATGAGATTGTCTCCAAAATATTGTCCTTTATTCATTTTAAATTATGTGTCATATCATTTTAAAGTGCATTTTTTGTTTTATTTTATTTTCGTAAACATGTTTTTGAACATATGTTTTGATTATATATCAATAAAAAGGTATACGGGATTGGGATTATTATTAAATTATATTTAAAATGTATTTTAAAGTTTTTTAATTAAATAATTTTCAATTTTCAAAATATTTTTGAAAAATTGTCTATACTGAACCTCTTAAAAATGGATGGCTTGGCGTTCTTTTAAAAGCCATAAATATCTTGAAAATAAATCATAGTAAATTACCAAACTGACAAATCTTTGTACAAAATTTAATACTGTATTTAAACACTTTAGTTATCACGTAGAATTAGTAGATACCTTTCCAAAATTTTTCTAATTTATTATTATATCACATGCCTCAAACATTTTTATTTTTAGATCTTTTAGAACTATTTAACCCATATCTATATAATCATATACAACTAATGATTCACAAACAATGAAATAACGAAAGAATATGATTTAATTAATACTTAATTTTTTCAGTAAACCATAAAATACGATATTATTATTGATTATAATGGTCTAGTATTTTAATATATTATATTGGAAATAGTATTTAACCTAGATGTTGATATATGTTATATATTATATGTATAAATATATATTAAACATAGATAATTAAAATTAAAACGTTAACTTTCAATAATATTTATAATTTTAAAATGTATTAGTTATTAAGTTATGAAGTTATAAATTATAATTCATGTACATTTTTCAAAATGATCTACGATTAATTTTAAAACTAATTTTTATATGTTAACACAATATAAGGTAGACATATTGTTTTTAATAAACCTCATACTTGTGTACTTATTTATCAACTATGATAATTGTAAACAATTGACCTGAATTAGTTTATCCTTAAACGTTCATAAAATACCCAAAATGCAGAACGATGAATGTATATTTTTCATATTTTTTAGGACACCCTAAAAACTAAAATAATTACGATAATATTGGTTTTAAAGTTTAGCGAATTCTTGAATTTTTTAAACGTAACATGACGTTTCAAAATAATCGAGGAACGGAATTTTGTATTGCCTGCCAGTTTACATAAAATTGAACTTTAATCGAATAATTAATTAGGTACATAAACGTTAAGATGCCTGTGCATGTAAGATGATTTGAAACCTACTGTCTATTTTCGCGCAACAAGGTTTAGAATAATAGTACGTGGCCGTAAACGATTTTGGGAAATTCGAACTAGGTCTTATACCTACACGCAATATTCGGTAATATAGGTTTTTAGCAAATACAAGTAGTGAGAAGCCAATTATTCTGGAATAATGACATTATATTTCAGCGTTACGTTTTGAAACTTTTAGAAAAGTTAGGTACCTACTCTGGTTTTCTTTGAGCTATCCCCTGCCCTATTTAAGCTGCACCTCGTACAATATATATATATATATATATTAAAGTATTGGAGTATAAATGCATGTATGATTTTACACGAGATACCTCTTTTCGAACATTATATTATTATATAATAATATGTTTTATATACACGTCTGTAATATATTGACGTATAATAATCTCGGGGGACCGAAAAACTGTTACAATACACACTGTTTTATGAATCGATAATATCATCTGTTGGTGTCGTCAAACCGAGGGACCTGTATATCAGTCGGTATATACGAGTATATTCAATATATACAATGACAATGTCGTATGTATACATTATATTATAATATACATTTTTACCTGAATACAAGTTTTACGTATTCCACGTATAGACATGCACGTCAAACTGACGTGGATTTGCATCATCTACTGTGATATCGCGTATGGTTTGACAAAAAAAAAAGATTAGTGGTTCTCAAAATGTGTGCGCTGGGAAAACATTTTCGGTTATAGGCTACAAAAAATATATTCAAAAGAATCAACTCTTTTGACAATTTGGAAAAATAACGAAAAACATGATAAATAAAGTCCGGATTTGTATGCTGTTAAAAAGCATAAAATAGTATGCATTCAAATAAATACTTCAAATATGCATTTATATGCACAACAGGGACTGGGACCTTTGGATTTTATTGGTACCTATTGGTTCCGGTTCCGGTTTTAAGTGTAAAAATTTAACGGTTCTAAAACGGTACCGATTCTCATCAGTTTCAAATAAAATATTAAATTACATTTAAATATTTCGTTAATAAAATAATGATCATCAACATTTTGATCATAATATAAAAAGTATCTACGGAATAGTGTACACCACAAGCATTGATAATACGTATTATAAAATTATATTGTTGTGGTAACTTTTATAGAAAATATCGTACTTATTTACATTTTGAAAAACTATTTTAAAATAGAAATATATCAACAACATTCACAAAACATTTAAAGTACCAACTAGAAAATATTATTCTTAAAACGACGCTATATCCGCATTTGTTGCCTCCATCTAACACACACAAAACAGCAAAAATTGGTTTTCGTATTTCAAATATTATGGATTATTGGTTGAGTTTTTATGATGACCAGATCAAATGACATATTTAAAAGATAATAAAAATACTATGAACTGTATTTTGTTGAAATTTATTTTTCAATAAATTAAATTTAAAGTTCATTATACGTATACACATGTGACAATTCAATTATAAATATTTTGTTTAAAAATAAATTTATCAAAAAATTATTCCAACAAAAAAACATTATATTTTTGATTATTTGTATATTAGGTCATTATATCCAAAAATCCATCTATAACCTATGATATTTAAAATGGAATACTTGATTTTGAATTTCAAAAATAAAAAAGCTGGTTAGTAAGGAATGGAAGCACTTGGCTCATTGGGTAGGATATTGGTGGTGGATATATTGAATTTGAAACCAATGATAAATCATTTCTTTCTAAAAAAAAACGATTCTGAGCGAAGCTTCGGTGAATATACTTGACAATTACTGCATATTATACCTACTAATAATATATATATATATATATATATATATATTATGAAAATATTTTATAAAATAATCAACAAAAAAGTTAAAAAAGAGTAAAATAATAAAAAATATATAAATACTTTTTTCCGCCGATTTTTTTAAATTTAGTTACATTAATGCACGACTAACGTTATACTAATTTTTTTCAGGTCTTAAAATCTCATTTTACCAACTATTTGGACTTAAATACCTGAAAATTGATAATTTTGTCAAAAAAATTTAGATGACTATAAAAAAAAATTGTGACTACGGATTTTCGAGATTTTTTTAATTAATTAGAGTAACGTATATTTAACGCTGTATAAAATTTTCAGGCCTTAAAACTCGAAATGACCCCTTTTATGACTTAGAAACTCGAAAACTAAAATGTCTATAAATAATCCAAAATCGCAAAAAAATCAAAAAAAACTTAATCAACGTAAATATATTACTAAATTTAATATTCGATGTAAATTTCAAGATTTTCATGTGATTATTTTCGAAATTACGAAGAAATGAAAAATCTCGATTTGACGAAATCGTATATTCGCCGTTTTTTCATCAGTTCTTGGTAGTTTTTCCTCATGCATTAAAAAACTATCGAGAAAATCGAAAAATGACCTCTCTAAAATACCAACTAGATGAAATTCGATACAGGAAACCATATAAGCGTATAAAGATCGGAGCACTCCTCGTGGTAGTAAATTTGTCAAGTTGTGAGTAGCTATTATATAAATTATTTCCTATATAAAAATTATATTTTGGAACCATAATGAAGAACTCTTCATAGGTTACGGTTCGGCTCCGGTTCGAAAAATGTTTAACGATTCCGGTTCTTTTCGGTCCGGTTCCAGTCCCCGGTGTACGATCAACTTTTTTTCACGCATTCTTTATTGTTGAACACATCGTGGACATTTTTTTACACACATATTTGTAGTCACATCGAACTGCATATTATACACTCCTTGGAAATATGAAAACGCATACAAATATAAATTCTGATAAATAATGATAATATGGTCTTGGGCAATTTCGATACCATTTCATTAATAATAATTATCGTTTTAGATCAGAAGTTCTTCATAACCTCAATGACCGCATGTATATATAATAGGTACAGGCTATATACATATATAGATCCTATTTTCGGTACCTATTCGTAATAAAATCGTGTAATAGGTACAATTATTTAGTATTTAGTCGGGTCTTATCGTTGTATACGCTTATTAAAATATATTATATTAACCGAAATTTATCGTTGAACGGAATATAATGTGAACACGCATATATTATTATACATATATATATAATGAATCGTATATAGTTAAACGCGTTCACTACGGTGGATGGGTACGGAAATTACAACGCAATTATTAATATATTATCAAAATAAATGTATAAATATAATAAACTATATTATATCGACTACACACGGTTATGACGCATTTGAATTTTTTTGAATTTGAATTTTTATTTTTATTTTTTCGTAATATTCGGAATCTGTTTATTGACTGAGCGAAACGCACAAATTAGCACAATATATCGGCGCGTATACATATATAGGTACGTATACGGCAGTATACCTATCGATATAATAATATATAATATACGTTATTACTATATGATATTATAATATACAATGCTCTATTAGGAGACAGGAAATTAAGCTTCCGCGTTTGTTTTTTTATCCTATTTATTCCGTTCCTTTTTTTTTTTTTTTTAATAAATCCGACGTACGTATATATAATATAATATAATATATTGTGTGTATATATATATAGTTATTCATATTGCACACAAATTCCGGTAATAATATTTAATTACAAACGGATATTATTAGGCGTTACTGATCACCGGGTCGACAGGAAGTCTCGATGTTTTAAATTACCATTTTAATGCGCGTTATTCGTTCGTGAAATATAATTTTCGTCCGAACGGATTTGTGTACGGCTTTACGCGTCCATATATACTACCTATATATTATAATATTACGATTATAATTATACGATTATTGGATATATACATTATTATGTACTTATTGAACATATATCTATGTATATGCCTAATTATATGTACGTAATAAATCCTATATATATATATTTATACTCGGGTCAATCCACTTTTTATTATTATATGATCGAATAACACAAAGCCGTACAACGAATTGACATTGAAAACTTTTTTTCGTGTGTAATGATAGACTATATATATATATATATACACTGTATTCTAAATTATATTATTATCATTTTTGGGCGTGGATTCTATTACAGTCGTATAGAAAAAAATTACAACACTCGACGATGATCGCGATTTGAGGAAAAAAATAAAATAAATACTGAAAAATGCACCATCGGGAGTTAACGAGTACAAATGTGAAGTCATTGTTTTCGGAATTTTATCAATATTATCGTACAGTAAACATCGATCGATTTTTGAAGTCTATACATATTGATGTTCATATGCATTCAGGAGTATAATATACTTCACTATATATAAACGTCATTACATTATTGGGATTTTTAGACCACACGACCTTTCCGCTTGACAGTAAATGTTAGTAAACGGCAGAACTCCTCGTGCATAATTTCGTTAGAATAAGTCGAACTATCCCCCTCCCCCTTCACCCAAAATTGAGAATGATTACCATTTTTTAGCTACTTACGTAAAAATGTCGACTCCCCGTTTTCATAACATATTCAATTTTTGATATAAACATGGTTTTGAATCCCTTTCCTCCGTACCCCTTTTCAGAAAACGTCAGCACACGAAGACCATTTCCTGTAGGTCCTTACGCCTGGTTTCTCACATAGAATGAGATAAGTAGGTACTCCATAAAACCATAAAATAAAAATTTTTTTTTTTTTTTTTTTTTGAGATTCTATATTGTGACATAATATAATTTTTTTGTTACAAAAGAGCCAGTGACTTTAAATTTTGAAGGTCACTAGTTACAAATTAATAGATTAAATTTTAATCTGGATTTCTTTTATTTACATACATTCATTTATTTTTTATACTAGTAAAATTGTTATACGTCTTACTGTAAGTTCCAAGCCGTATTATTTAGGCTACCTATGATATATATATATATATTAGGGTGGCACTCAAAATTTTTTTATATATATACATGTACGCATACGTGCACACACATATACAAAGTATATACATTATACAATATAATATAAGACACACATATATGTATATAAATATGCTGAATATACGGTAATAATAAATTTTATATATATATATATATATATATGTTCTACACAATACAATTTTATAATAATAATTATTTTTTCATTTATTTTTTAAAATATTTTTTCATTATTCAATGAGTACTATAAATACTAAATCTCGTATACGTCCAATATAAAAAGTTCCAGGTATAGAAACTTTTCAAAGTTTTTAATTATTTTAATATCAAGATTTTAATTTACAACATTAAATACCCAGTTTCTACAAAATAATTTGTTTTTATTTAACAAATTATTTATATATATATAGAAACTATATATATATATATATATATATAAATAATTCTACAAGTAACTCAACACCAAAATATGAAATTTGTAAATAAAGACCAATTGAAAAACATAACGAAAAACGTAAAGGAATACTATAGCATTAAATTATCCCAAAACAAAACGTTACAATTGACAAACAAAAATAAAATAATAAATCGATTTTTGTAATATAAAATGTATAGGTGGAATTGTAGAAGTTAATAAAATTTTAACATTGTCATAACATTAAAATGTTTTTTTTTTTTTTTTTTATTCAATATCATCTGTGTAAAATAAATATATTCCCATCGATAGTGTATTTTTTCCATATAATTATACTTTTAAGCTGAAATGATTTATAATAATGCATTTTAATATTTAAGTATTTACTAAATGTTCGTATAATAATTAATATTAATCAAACAATTATTATTTAATTATACTCTTTCTGTTTGAGCAGTATTAGTGTTAGTATTTATAGTATATTGAGTTAAACGGTTTTCAAACTTATTTACTCAATGGAATGTATTTATTCTTCTCAAAATATAGATGAAATCCCTTTACAGAATTCACTGATTATATGATTTCAAACGAATTAAAGATTATGTCTTTATCTGTTATCTGAATGCATTTTAAATATATAAACATTATACATTTACTCAAAGTTCGACAAAATAGTGAAACAAATAATTTCATTTATTTATAATATAGGTACATATAATAGTTATATGTATGTTATAATAGTACATATAACAAAAATCAATTTAAAGTCGTTAAACTTAATAGAGTTAAAAAGGGAAAAATATTATCTTAATTTAGTTGAAAAAAGATTATTTATATTATTAATTTGTATCAAAAATAAAAATTCGAGTTATTAAAAATAATTTATTTACATTTTATAGTAACAAATTAACCTACACTTTACATTTTAAAACAAAATATCCAGTCGCATTTTTATGAGCCTTTCAAACTTGTATCAGACGGTTGGTTAATGATTCGTTTTAAACTAACATACTGTTAAATCGTGTGTTAGATATGTATATGTTGCAAAAACGAATAGACCTTTAAACAGATTAACTTCATAAGAGGTATTATACTACCTACATAAGTAGTACATTCATTTCAAAATTAAATTGGTTCACGTTCACGTTAAATACATTATTTAACGCGTTCATCTAGTCGTTCATTTTGATTACCTATTCGATTATTTACAAATAAATATACAGTTTTCATATACATACACTAAAAAATTGTCGATTCATAGAAACTATCGTTTTCATTTTATAGTGGACCCAAAAAAATTGTACTTCTAAGTACCTATCTATTATATTTAAATCTAATGAGGTTTATAGTGAAATTTTTATAAATTTTAATTTAATTTGAACGGCCTGAAAATTGTTAAAATTTCTTTAAATTTGAACTTCGTCCATGTTCACGTTCTATTTGATAGAAACCAGTGACGTTTTCGTGTCGTTCACAAAATATGAACGTACAGTATGAACTATTTGTAGTCGGCCTTCTTAGTCCTACACTTCCACTGTATCTCCTGCATTTTCTTCACCAACCTCCTCCTACTAACCTTCCTCATATAATTCGTTATTACATCCCCCAGCTCTTTTTTGATTTTCCTCTTTCTATCAACATTCATTTTCTTTACTATTCTTTTTGCCTCTGTTTTCCCTCCTTAATATTTACATATTCAATCAATCTCAATCTGTTTCCTTCATTTTGTCAACTATCGAAACTACTTCTATATTACTACTATATTATATACTCATTCCTTATTTGCCACTTCTCTCATCCACCTTAAGATTTTCATCACTGCTACACTCATTTAACTGTTCTATCTTCCTATCTACTGCCCAACATCCTGTTCCATACATCATTGCAGATCTCACCACTGTTTTTTTTTTAAATTTTTTCAAAACACTTGACGCTTCTCTCCACTTCATCCATCCATACTTAATCCTGTATTTTAAATCCTCTTTGAAGCCACCATCTTTCTATACAACGGACTTTAAATACTTGATCCTCTCAATCTCTCTCACTACATCTCTATTTAACTTTATTTCTTGTTTTTCCCTGTTCCTTCTATGTTCCCTTTCATCAAAATCATATTTAATATATTTCGTTTCACACACACTAATCCTTAGTCCTTTATTTTCATGAGCTTCTCTGCACTCTTCTAGTGTACCATATACTTCCTTATAGTAGTAGTTTTAGCATTTAATTACACTTTTTTTTTTGATTATTAGATGCCATAGAAAGCTATTATGTACTTTAGTGTGCTATTAGACTTGTAATAAATTGTATAAGATTTGTATCTTAATATTTATTATTGAAAAAAAAAATTTGTTTTAGATTGTGAGCAAAACAAAGAATATGTTACTCTTACAATTAACTATTTTTTCATATCTGCATAATTTATAGTTGAAGAAATTCTCCAAAGGATTTATGTTCTGATATCATGAATTTAATTGATCCAAGTTTACAAACTAGTTAGTTCAATTTTTAAAATAAACTTGTGTTGTTCAAATTCGTTAGTAAATTAACTGAAGTTCATTATAAAGTTAACTTTTCAAAAATGTTATAATTATTTCATTATTTTTTTTTACCAATTTTAACAAAAAAATTAAATTTAAATGTTTTTATATTTTAATAAAATAAAGTTTAAAAATGTATGTAAACTATTTGAAAAAATTATAATTATATGAATATAATAACTAAAATAATAGTTGTTAATAATATTGAAATTTGTAAGCAAAATTAAATACTAAAATTATGTTCAAAATCATTGAACATATACCTAAACTAAATCAAAAATAAGTAAATTCAAACAAAAATTGAAGTTATTTTCGCTTTGTTTGTGAATTTTTAACTTAGGTCGTTTGAACTATACATCACCTGAGAATGAAATGCTTCTATGTCAAAATGACAAGTTGTTCACGAGAGAATTTTAAAGTTAAAAGCGTCACTTCGTTTGCATTAATTAGAACTTTTATAAATTCTATGTTTTCTTCAATAATCATTGGATTAAATAAATTCCAAGACTAATATAGACAGAAAAAATATAAAAATCGTTCTATGTAAACAAAAGTGTATTTTTTTTTTATCAAAAATATTGATTTAGCATAATTTTATTCTCAAATGACGATTAGTTTATTCTAAGGTCTGGTAGTACTCGTAAAATAGTGTTATAGTAAAATATATTCATTTATTTTTGTCATAAACACGTGCACTTTGTCATAATAAACGCATAAAAGCCGAAAAAAATGGTACATTTGATCATTTTTTACATGATTAAAAAGGCAACCGGAACACTCGTTCTGCAGTATATAATTTTATAGTATATATGTTATTATAACTCTAAATGTATTTTGAATATTTATCTGTATACTTTTTATTAGTAAAATGTAAGGACTATATTATATATTTTATCACATCTTGTACACTTGTTGGTCACGTCCTGCCGGGTGGAAACGATGTACAAAACGTTTGTTAAGGTCTCAGAGGCAAGCAGGGAGTCGGTCACCCCTATCACCCTCCTCAAAACCACCACAGACATACGCGAAATAGTAGTTAGCTATAGTTAATGGCGGAAAAAAAAAATATATCAACTAGACGAGTGAAAATGTTTAAAAAATATGGTCTTTTTAAAATTTTTAGCTATAAGTATAGGTATAGTTTAAATTATTAAATGTGTGCTACGTTTAATGTACTCATTACTTGTATTATTAAAAACGGTCAGTTCACATAATTTTTCGACTCAAATACTTTAAAAACACGTAATTATTTTTTTTTAACATAATATCTAGGTAGGTACCTAATTAGCATATACTTCTATAGCGGGTAATATCTATATACATGTTATGTGTACATATTAAACTTAAAATTAGCGTTGAAAGTCTATATTAACGAAGAAAATACAGTAATAATGGACAATATTGTAGTATTGAATGAACGTGGTTGTAGAATGCCATGCGACCTAAAAGCTATTCCCCTATATATATACCTCGTCCAAATTGTCACCCATAATTCTTGATTTAATTTATAAAAACCTATTATCATTGCAATAACGAACATGGTGGAGAATACATTTTGCTCGTTATCTCATTATATATTATATACTATTCCGAGTATGAAGTTGCATTATTTTTACTGTAATTACTTTTGAAAACTATATAATATATATATATATATATAACAATGAAAGCTAACACGATAAATCTGTCTCTGACAGATCATGTGTGTATGTGTGTGTGGGCGTACAAAGTGTTCGAGTATTGTAAGGGTGAGAATAAAAGTGCGTCGTACCATATATACACTATATATATATATATGAGTCATAGGTATGCATCAGCTGTCCACTATAAGATTGGAACAACGACCCTCTTTACAATAAAATGTGATAATAGTATATATATATAGTATATACGCACTGTAGACAGGAGGGTATATGTTAGTAATTTCAAAAATTCGATAAATTGCCTATCGTGATCACTGATCGATGACGAGCTCTATAATAATGTTACACGTACTCTGGATAATAATAAACTGTAAGTACCTATATATTATATATACACACACACAGGATGTTTCTGACATAAATACACAAAATTCGTACACATACTCAGTATGGAGTATCCCGATGCACAAGTTTTGAAAATTTTTTTCCAAGTTTTTCAATTTGTAGTCGTTGTATTTTTATATAAACGTAAAAATAACTACACCGTGATATTTACCGCGAAATTCTCATACAAATCGATATATCACATCATTTTCATTAATTTTCGCGCGTTTTCACGTTAACTATCGCCCGATGTCGCCGCGATGAAAAAAGTCACGTGACATATCGATTCATATGAGAAATGCATACGAAATATTATGAGGTTATTTTTATTATCACTATCATGAAATACTTATACATGTACCTATTTTGCAATATTGTAAGAATAAATGTAAAAAATACAAGTTTTTGTTGATTAATTAGGAATGTTAGCCGCGAATAAAGTAATTATACCATTAATGCATGGCGACATCGCATGGCGAAATTGATCGTCAAAACGTTATAAACGGGTGAAAACGAGGGAAAATGATGTGACATGTCGATTCGTATGAGATTTTTTTCAGGAAATATCATGATGTATTCATTTATGGGTTTACACATATATCAAAATACAATGAATAAAAATTCAAAAACTTGTTATTGGATTTCAAAGGTAAAAAAAATTCCGAAAATTTCATCATTGCATCACACCACATAGCATGTGTACGAATTTTGTGTATTCATTTAAGAAACATTCTGTATATATACACGGTGTCGCGCGGAGTGAAGAAATATTTATGAGGAATACTCCACTCCTAAGTATCACACTAAGTATCTTTAAAACCGACGGAAATATATATTTGAAATGTAAAAAAAGTAAAAAAAAAATTTTAAACTATTTCCGCGGGAGCCCTACAGAATTCCATTCCTGAAAGGTCTTTTATAAACTTTTCAAAAATTTCTTAAAAAATATTCTGTAAAATAAATATTTTCCAAATTTTGTGGAGGCATTGTCAGCATGGGACCTGTTCAATTTTTTCGATTATGTGTCGTTTAACAGTGTTAATGCGTACCTAGTAATTATATAGGTTGATGTTCATATTTTTAAACATTTTTAATGAAACTCGTTAAACATTTTTTCATTAATCAGTGAACACTAACTAATCAACTTAACTAGTTCAAATTATCATCGTACTAAATTAAACTATTTACACTTAATTTTCATAGTTACATGTTGAGTTTTGTAACACATTTCTAGAGTGTGTAGTGTTTGTTTATGCATTTAAATATAAACAATATAATAATTAACTATTAATGAATGGGTACATAATGTTTTGAAAATGAAAATGTGGACCAATTCGTTATACTTTGTTGAGTAAATTTAAAAATTTGAATCATAATTTTTCAAATAGATAATAAATAGAATAACTTAATTTTGAATAGAGTTTTATTGTTTGTGAACTCTGTGAGTAATTGTAATTGAATAATATAGATTTATGAACAAAGAAACGAGTTTATGATAATTGCGTACAAATTATATTTTAAATGAAGAAACGAGAGAAAACTTGGAAATAGTTAATTAAATTTAATTAAAAAAAGAGTTTTATCTAATAACAACAAAAATCGAATTCGAATGGAAAGGTTAGGTATATATTATTAATAGCGAGAAAATGGTGTATAAATTAAGTATGTCCAAATACAGATGTTGATAATAAAATATTGTATTATTTAATTGCATATAATTTAAAGTACCTATTTTTTTATATTTAAGGTATCTACATTTATATCTATATTGAATTTTTTTCTTTGTGCTCTTACAGGTCTGTTGAGTTTCATAAAACGTAACAACATTAAATTAAAAGTAATAGTGATTAACTACAAATAAAAATAAATTTATAGGTATGAAAATGTTTTAATAATGAACAATGAAAATAATTAATAATAATAAGATAAGCAAAAAAAAAAATATATATATATATATATTATAAAGATAAATACATATTATAAACACGATAACTAAAAACTTGCAAGTAAAATTTACAAAATCAAAATTATTTATATTTATAAATTAATTAAAACTACATATGATATTCTTCCTTCTGGTGCCAAAATAATGAAGCTTGACGGTGTGTGACTCTGGAGTATGCCACAGAAAATTGTTCACGAGAAAAATCGATTGATTGCTAACATCGATTCCAGCAATTTTCAATGTTTGACCTTGCAACTTTTTATGGTCATAGCAAAATACACTTTTACCGGAAATTGTACTTTTTTGAACTGGAATAGATAATCTAATTGTATCATAGGTATGCGAAGAATAAAAACTATTTAGCTTTTTCCAAATCCAGTAATAATTTTAGCTATAAAATGGCCTCTCGCATAACCAATCCATGGATTTATCCTTAAAATTTTCAATGCCAAAATATATTTTATCTATAAGATATTTTAAAGTACTTACTACTGTACTTAATCCTGGAGGTAAAGTAATTTTTTTTTCAGATTTTGGGTATTTTCCATATCCTATTTTTAAGATAAATTCAGAAAAATGTCCAGCATTACTATCTCTTCTAAAATGTTTTTTCATATTTTTTATAAGGGAGAGATTTTTTTATTTGAGGTCACAGATACGAATACTTCATGCATGCTGCCACCTCATTAGCGCTTGTTCTTCCAGTTATGACTGGCAGTTTTTTCCAAAAATCTCCAGCTAGTGACACTGTAACTCCTCCCATTATTAAATTTGAATTTCTCAAATCTTTTAGACAGTTGTTCAAAGCTTCCAATCCTTTCTTATGTGACATTGAGCTCTCATCCTAAACAATAAGTTTACATTATTTCAAAATTTTTGATATATTTCATTGTTTATTAATGTTACATGTAGGCGCCTCGATGGCATTTAGATTTAGTCACAACTTGAATAGTGAATGAAATGTCTTTCCTCCATTTAAAAGTCTAGCCTCAATGACTGATGATGCAACTGCTAATGCCATAAGAACTTCTTACTTTAACTAAAAGTAAATTAATCATGTGAGTTTATCCAGCAACACCAAAAGCATCTAAAAAAGTCCTCTAGTTCTTGTGGATGATTGTAAGTCATATTCTTTCAAATTTAAACCACCTAGATTTAGAATACAATATTCAAGCAGAACCAAACATCTCTAGCTGCTGCCCGAAGTATTGGTGACATATATCTTCTGAAAGATTATCTTATAGTTAGTCCATGTACTCAATGTATCTGAAGAATGGCAAAATATAAGTATTACACTGAAAGGTTCTCGCATTTTATAAGGTAAACGACATATTTCTGCTTCTTCTAAAGTCGTATCCATTGCTCATCTACATTTTTGTGAAACACTAAAAATAAAACAGGTAAATACTAAATATACATTAAAATGACCACTAATATATTCTCGTTAGACGCAGTTTTACTACGGGAAATGTATCTATACTGAATTTTTCGTAAAGATTTTGGTTGTAATAAACTTGAAAAAATGAATAAATTCTACTTTCTGCAACCAATTCGCAAATACCAGTATAGACTGAATAAATTAACATTTCACGGGTATAATCTATAGAAGATAGGTTGTAATGAAAGTTGTCACCATTCCAATTGTAAGACATATGAGCGATGTCTTTCCAATGAACAGCCACACGCAAAACAATTACATTTCATATCTCCTAACACCTTTTTGGTCATTAAATAAATTATAAGAAATTGATCGAAAAAGGCAGGCATCTTCAATGTTAGGAACAACTATTTGAGATGTCAACAGGCCGTTTACAATAATCCCTTCAATCGATATTTTTTAATGTACTATTACTATTAATATCGTACTAAATTATGTTACCTGGACAACTCAAATAAAATAGAGAGACTCGGGTTTTTCTCCTATACAATTTATATATGAAATTTTGTTTTTTGCCCATTTCAACCCCTTAGAATTAAGTTTTTCAATATCCTTTCTTATTCTATGCCTAAACTATGAAATAAACTTACCCTGAAAATTTCAAGTCATTAGCTATCTTAGTTTAGGCTGTACGTTGATTATGACTCGTAATTTATGAGGAAGTCGGTCAGGATTTCTTCTTTTATATATACAGACATTGATTAATTACATATAGATAGACCACGCAATGATAAATAATGGAAACGCCTTGATATATCAAATGGAGCCAGAATTCTAGTAGTAATGGATTTCTGACAACAGAATGCTCTGTAACTGCTTTTTTATTCCATGTTATTTGTTATTCTCATACCTATCAATTTATTGTTATCACATATAATTGATAAATTTCAATCAGCATAATCTGTGATAATGTTTGAATATACAAACGTAGTGGGAATTGTGGGTAGGTACATAAATGCTCGAATAATGGTATACGATGACAAGCACGACAAAAGGAAGAGAAACTTTTTGAATTGCCGCAGCGCATTCAATAACAGCCTAACGGGCTTGAACCGGTGGAAAAATGTGTTACACACTAGTGTATTAAACATACTAAAAGTCACTTTTTTGGGTAGTCCAAAATCGAATTTTGGATTGCTCATAACTCAAGAGGAAGTGGACCTAGAGTCTTGTGGTTTTGTTTACTCTTCTCTTTAAAAAACTTAAAGACCCTGTACATCAATGCCCATTATGGGGACAGGAGAGGGACATAGACCCTTCTGGAGAATACTAAAAAAAGTGACTTTTAGTATGTTATATACCGGAGTATATAACACACTTTGACATCAGTCTGAGTCCGATCCAATGGGAACCCATGACTATCTTTTTCCACAGCTAGTTTCATTCAAAAGTTCGAATGTAAGTAGATCTAATCAATTTGTTATTTTTCCGCTGATAATATGTAGAAATATGTGGACTATATATGCTATAATTAATCAAAGATACAGATTACTCTATGATAGCGACCATAGTTATTCTTTGGTCACGTATATAAAGGGCTCGAGTCAATTTTTGGCTTTCATTTTAATTGTGGATTGTACTCGTAGTTTATATTTTTTTCGTTGCTTTATTGTTTGGCCTGAATAATATATTTATTTTAACCCGTGTTATACAAATAATAAAAATGTTTTAAGTCAGTTTTTTCTAGTTCATGTTTGAGAAAAAAAGGCAAAAAAATAACTTACAATATTGACGTACGTTTTTTGGATGCATATCAAATATTGAAATATATAACTAGAAAAAAAAAATAAGCTATTTATTTATGCCATTTCCACAAAATTTTCTTGTTTTTATTATTTTTTCTCGTATTGAAATCAATGCAAAATTGAATTAAGAGGACGTTAAACATCCGATTTTCAAGGGGTTGAGTATAGACAATTTTTATGAAATTTTAAGAAAAATGAAAATGAAACAAATTAAAAACATTTAAATATATTTTAAAAGTAATTTAAAACTAGTTTTGTGCCAGTAGGTACTGTTTTAATTTTAGTGTAATTACAATATTTATTGAAAAACAAGATTGAGCATGATATAACTTAAAAAAAAAAACGTAGAAACAAATTTTTACCACGGTTTGGAAGACTAGAGGTTAAACAATGTATTATTGGAAGCCGATTTTTAAGAATTGTATTAATAAATTAAAAATAAAATCTAGAAAAAAAAGTGTATTTGGTGAACATTTAATCGTACAAATGTAAAAAATAAAACGTTATTTCGAAAATGGAATTCCAACCAATAACTTAGCAGCATTCGAATGACGAAAGTCCCCTTAACCTCTTTTCCTCCGGAACCGAAGAGTTGGAACTTATACGAACATTCACGTGTAAGCTCACATGTAAATTTCGATAATTACAATTAAACGAAATATTGCAGATCGAATATTAAGAATTATGCTCCCCTCGACGATTTCAAAACGGTACGATAGAACCATATTGCTTTCTAAGCTACGTTTAAAATGTCTAAAACAGCATAAATTAATGTATAATACATACATGTTCGACAAAAAAAAAATAAAAAATTATCCATACAATATATTATGTATATTATTTTTATACGGACTTTAAAACTATTTATATACAATATATCATCCACAGCACACTTTCGCGTGGCACGCCGTCGAATCGTCTTTTCGAGACGCGCTCAAATAACAGCCTTTAAAGGCACGCAGTCAGTCGTATACGGCCTTTGATATACGTTCTTATAATATATATATATATATATAGGTGTTTATATATATAAAGTTCATAATTTTTTTACTCGTATATAAACCACAGCGTCCCCCGAGGACCCGGTGACAAGTAAAATTGAAACGTATGACCTATTTGCCACCGGCATCCCTCCCGAGGCCCGCTCGGTCGTTCCACATAAAGGTGACCCCTCTCGGCTCCTTTTCTCCCTTTGTATATGATGCACGGCGCACATCGTCCAAACATGATGTATGACACCCGGTGTATTTTTTTTTTTTTTATTATTTTTTTTTTTCTTTTTTAAACTTTTTTTCCTTAGGTCTTTCCAGTGGCTATTCGGTTATAATGTATATAGTGCCCGCACATGTGCCCGAAGAAGTCGAGTGTATAACATAATATATAGGTTTACGTATATTGACACGTCGAGCTCTCGGCCGCGTGCGAGCCCATTTATTGTAAAAATTTTCCCAAAACGCACCCCGCGCTGTACGAAAAACTTTTCGCTTTTTCCTTATTTCCTCTATCTTCTTGTTACCGTACGCGAGTCCGTTATATATATATATACAATACACACATACTCAAAAGCAATGCTATTTTGGAATTTCCAAAAAACAAATATAGACCATTTTTTTTTTTTTTTTTGTATGTACAATATTTTTTGGGAAATAAATTATTAACACGACTAACAGCAAGAAAGAAAAAATAATAATATGTGGAAAGTATATCGTGCCCAATTTTTAGACGCAGTAGGCATAATTTATTTAATGTTCCTGATTTATACCGAACATTCCATAATTGAATATTATTTAATACTTTTTGCGTTGTACTCGTATCTTAGGTATTGGTAGACATTTGTGACTCATTTTTTTTAATGAAATTAATTTTTCAATTAAATACCAATGTATTTATATATATAAATTTAAAACTTTTATTTTTATTAGAGGTTCTTGTACATTAAATTACAGTGCAATAGAGTTGTTGTAATATCCATTTAAATAAAAAAAAAAAAAAAACGATTAAATTATAAAAAGAATAAAAGTTATAGCGTTTTTCAAATAGACCTGTTACATTCCGTATCTATATTAAGTAAGAATACGAATATTTAACATAAATGTACAATGTACATCACTTAGGGCCAGTATTACAATCATCGGTTACGTCCCGATCAGTGTTTAACGATCTGTAAGACGGAATAATCAGTATTACAAACTCCGGTCTATGCTGTTATTGACCTTTAGGTGTTGGCTACGCTCATAACCATAGATAATACAAAATAGATAAGCCATACTCATTATCAGGCTTTCTCGAATCTTCTGTCTGACTCAACAAATATTTATACATTTCATGGATTATTATATGAATTTTATTTTTCTCATAGATAATTAATAATAAAGTAGGTTAACATTTTATATTTTATATTATGACATTAATTAATAATTACAAGTTAATAATTGTTATAAAAATTATTAATTATTTTCTTAATCATTTCGAAAAAAATATAACACAAAAAAAATCAGTAAAAAAACTTTGTATTTTTTCATGAGATATCGGTTATCACCGTACAAGATCAAGGTCAAGGCGGTAATCATTAATTTATGGAACAAAAATATATTTCTTGGTGAGTAGGATGGAAGATATCATTTTAATATTACTATCTCTCTTCTCTATTCAGGAACGCTACACATATTCCTAGCCTATCCATATTCCATTGTATGTTATCTATGCTCACAAGCCAATGTCGGCTAATTACAAAATGTGTTGAAGCGTTAAGGCATCTGATTGGCTGCTGATTTACGTATACGTGTGATTATTTTGATATTCTTATCAAAAATAATTATTTTAATGGTAAATGTGAAAATGCGATTGAAATTAAATTATTACGTCAAGAACAATATTAATAATTTTTGTTTGTGAAAAAAAAAATCGATTAATGAATAAGAAGTATAACAACAAAGAAATAACTTGAATCTTGTTATTTGATAACTATTCAGTATTCTCATGAGTCTGCAATTTTTTCAAAGTGAGTAGTAATAAATACGTACCTAATCATGGATGGATATATTAATACAATGGTGAAGATTTGAAGACGATATTGAGAACGAAAATAAAGCTGATGATTTTGTTCAGTTTGCAATACTTGTATAACTGACCAATGTTTTGAAACTAAATTTATTAACTGCTCTTCTTTAGCAAAACTAAAATTTTAATTTTTTCAGTCCTGCATTATTTCGATTCTCTAAATTATTATGTAAATATTAAATATTGAAATATGCTGTAAATCCAAATCAAAATACAAGGCATAATACAAAAACATTCTACAACAACCAAAACAGTGTGTTATTCAATTGAACGTTGACGGAGTATTGTAATACTATTTTTATGATAACGGACTGTAATAGCTTTAACCACGGTTATCTAGATAACCGTAGTTTTAACGGACCGTCAGGTGACCGGACTTATAATCAATGGTTGTAATATTGACCCTTCAAGTATTATCACAGATTACTTTTATTCATGTTATCTGTTGTATTAAGTATTATTAAATATAAGTTTATTGTAATATAATATATTAATATAACCAATTATATTATTTTATACGCGTGAAAACAATTTAATAACATTTATTAAAATAGCATGTTTAATTATGATACTTTCATAATACATACATAAATATGTATATATTCAGTGAAATCAACACGCTATTACATAAGAACCAATTACATTTCAAAAATTATAAAATAATAATAATAATAATAACTTTAAGTTTAAATTTTAAATAAAATTAATTAAATTAAATCGTCTACATTTGTTGTCAATATTCTTAAAATATTGAAATGTTCACATTGTTTTTGTACATTGGTTTTATTTTTACGATATGAGATTGAAAGAACAAATTAATATATTTAATTGTCTACTATAGAATTTGTTGGTTTAATGTGTCTTGTATATTTACGTATAAAAAGATACCAGAGTAAAATGTATATAAATACAAGATACAAGATTTTGATACATATTATGTATCCGTGATATTACCCAACCCTTAGTAACATTTATGAGGTTGTGAGAGAAAAGGTAGGTAAAATGTATATTAATACCTAACGATTTACGTATTTAAGTCTATAGTGTAATCAGCTGTTTATAAACACACCAAAAACGTTGATAATCGAATTTATTAGAAAGAAACAGAAATATGATGGATGGTGGAATTTTTATTTCTATAGTAATAAATATATAATATATGTGTACATGCATATCACACTGAAAATAGAAAACATTATATTATTAAATTGTTGGTGTAAGAGAAAGATGTTATTATGTCGTAATATATCGTTCATCTTGCGGGCTTAGATGTTAATTGCAATAAATATTAATATACATTATTATTAATATATAATTAATTAATACATATATATATAAAATTAATAATATAATTAATATATATTAATATAAATACCGGTTTAAACTAACAAATTCCGTTCGTTTCTATGAAGACTAATTTTCAATCGTTTTATTTATTATCATCTATTTATCTCAATTTTAAAAATAAAAATCATAAAACACTTTATGAACATAAAAATTTTAAAATAATTGCGGTTCGTGATTCACGAAGAAGGTTATTATGGCATATCGACTATCATCAGTTTGTATTTTGAAATATTTTGGTAGAAAAGAATCATTAAAAAATCTGAGTAAATCATGTGGATTTTTATCAAAAGCTAACAGTACCCATACTTGTTCATTCAATCAACCTCCACTGACCGAAAAATTGCCAAACATACCTGATGTTATCTACGGCAAACATGAACTTCAAAATATGAAAACAAAACTTACAGAATTCCCTTGTGGTTTAAGAGTGGCCTCGGAATTAGCATATGGTGATTTTTGTACTATCGGAGTAGCAATAAATTCTGGTTCTCGCTATGAAGTAGCATATCCAAGTGGTGTTAATCATTTTCTCGAGAAATTGGCATTCAAATCAACTTCTAATTTTTGTGGAGACAATCAAGTTTTGAATGAAATTGAAAAATATGGTTCATGTAAAGTAAATTTTTTCCGCGATGTAGCGTTGTATTCAACAAATATTCACAGGAAATATGTGGATATTATCATAAAGATTTTAGCTGATGTAGTTTTAAGGCCCAGGATAACAGATAACGAGATACTTCAAGCAAGAAAATCAATTATATTTGAACATGATAAATTAATGAAAACGCCCGACCAAAACGTATTGCTTGAAAATTTAGTGCATATGGCTGCTTACCAAGATAATACATTGGGTTTATCGAGAATTTGTCCAGCTGAAAATGTTTCCAAAATTGATCGTCGCATATTACTCACCTATCTGAAAAATCATTATATACCCGAAAGAATTGTGGTTGGTGGTGTCGGAGTCGACCATCAGCAACTTGTTGATGGTGTACAAAAGTACTTTGTTGATGAAAAACCCATTTGGTACAGAGAACGGCTTGATAAGATTAGTATTGATAACTCAAAACCAATATACACGGGTGGAATAATTAAACAAGAATATAATATTCCTGCATCTCGTGGAAAATCAGATTCACCTGCTCTATCACATACAATAATTGGTTTAGAGTGTGTGCCATTAATAGATACCAACTCTCTGATTCCATCTTGTGTATTAAATCTGATGATGGGCGGTGGTGATTCCTTTAGTATGGGCGGACCAGGAAAAGGAATGTATACAAGACTGTATATAAATGTGTTATCTCGATACCCTTGGTTATATAGTGCAACTTCTTATAATAATATATATACTGATAGTGGATTTTTCTGCATTCATGCTAGTACTATATCAAACTATGTACGGGATATGGTTAAGGTAATTGTATATGAAATATCCAATATGGCTAATAGTATTCAAATAGATGAACTAGCCAGAGCAAAGAAACAAGTGCGGTCTTGTTTATTGATGAGTTTAGAATCACGTAATCTTCAATGGGACGACATGGTCACACAAATCTTGGCTCGTGGTTATCGGAAACCGTCAGAAGAATTTCTACAAGACATTGAAAATGTATCTGAAGAAGATGTAGTAAATGTTGTTAAGAAAATGCATAATACACCATTGACAGTGGTTGCTCGTGGAAATATCGAAAAATTACCGAAAATAAACGATATGCAAGAGTTGATAAATTCAAAACCAAAAATTAAAAATATCTAATAGTTCATCATTTTGTTTTAGTTTACCTACTTTAATTTTATATCTTTGTGAACATTATGATTTCTGAAGGTGTTTTAAAAACAGGCGATATTATTCTCAGGGTTCGAAATAAAATAAAATAATATCGTTTAACATTATGATAATTTATATATATATGTCTGTTAACGAGATAAAATTATCAAACGGGTAATCTAGATAATGATTTACTTAATTTTTATATTTTATCTGAATAAGTCTAAAATATTTTACGTTTATTTTTCTATTTTATTTTATTTTTTTTGAATATAAATAACAGGTAATCAATTAAACGAGTTTCGTCAATTTGTTTTTAATGACAATGATATGCAGTTTTGTATACACGATTAAAAAATAATTAAAATATAGAATAAACTAAATATAAAGATTTCCATGATTATTAATTTATTACCTAAATTGTAAATAATGACATTATAGAGGTATTTACATAGTACCTACCAATGTAAATGATAAAATGTAGACATTATTGTTGTAATGTCTTGTAATATTGTTATTTTAAACAATATGGTACCTAGTATATCATATTTAGTGTCCTAGCGGAAATTTGGAACTAAAAATTGTTTGAAAATCATTAAATTCCATGTTAAAAAGTCCATATAAAAACTATATTCGTTGTTTTTATATGTATACATTTTGATTATGATAAAATTTTAGGTTCAACTATTACAAGTCCTAACCTCTATTAATTGTTTGGTTTTGTACCGGTATACTCATTAGTTAGATATTAATGACGAATAAAGTACTTTCTTTTTACAGTATTTTGATTATAATTAATCTTCATATATACAATTAAATGTTTATTTTAATGAATAATATTATCTTTATTGTAATAATTTATTAAAATATAGAATTATGTATATTTAGAAGTTTATGCAGAGATTAAACATCTTTTTTTTGAATTACAAATTAATTAAAAAAAAAAAATTACCTTATGTGTTTCTTAAGCTGCTGAGTATTAGGAATTTTAGTATGAAAATTAAATGCTTATTTATAAGGATAACTAAAGTAGGTATACGTATATGCATCGGAAAGGGTGAAAATTGAAAATATATTAAAGGTATTAAATTTTGTTTATAGGATATGGGAGGTAGTGGTGAACAAAATTGGTCTTGGTCTTTTCAGTGAATACAAGATTAAGACAGAGATTATACTTTGATTAGTAATACTAAAATCATGACTTTTTGTACATACAATACCAAGCCCAGAAACAAGACTTTTAATACAACACCTAGGTCAGCATTTGGTTATAACTTATAAGTTAACTTCATTTTTATATGTTACTTATATCTTTCAACTTATAGAATAAGATGTATTTATTAATATAATAAAACTTTAATAAGTAGCAAATGTACATAAGTAACTTATAATTAATTTTATATAATTCACTATCCTAAAAATAAAGTTAATTTTACTTTTAAAATTTAAATTTTCGTTGTTTTATAGAAAATTTTTCTCACTTGAAAAATTAAGTTATAAGTGTTATAACATCAAAATATAATTTCAAAAAAATCAAAACACCCAATAGCTGATTATTACATTTTTTTTATTGGTCATTCGAAACTTTTAAACATTAAATTTTAATTTAGTTCATTTTATAATAAATAATTATATTTCAACTTAATGAAATCTTAAATAACATTAAATTTAACTTATTAATTATATATATACATTTAATGAGATAAATATAATATTCGATTTACCGGCCCATTCTTGTTTATATAAAGAAAATTGTATTGCATTTTTTATTTAAATTTGTACAAAAATACCGTTATTTTTATTCATTAATTGTAATATCGAAAATTTAGCTACAAAACACTGTGCGGCTAAAGCTTTTGAGATATAAAGAAGTATAAAATTCAAATTTAAATTCAAATTCATTAACTTTCAAGTCATAACAATAAATACCTAATGATAATTTTATGAAAACAATTATACATTTATTTTATCTAATAACTATACGAGTAGTTAAATATAAATTTTGTTTAATTATCCTTAATATATTATTATGTATATTCTATACACATTGCTTATATTGAATATTTATTCTATTTAAAAATGCATTTTTGTATACTTAAAAAAAAATTAATTGTAAAATCCGAGACCCAAAATACATTTAAAGTCTTAAAGCACAGGCAGTGGTGACTCTAGCATTAAATTAATTTTTTTTTTTTGGGGGGGGGGGAGGAACAAAATTAAGTTGATCTTTTTTTTTGCTTAATAAATAAATAAATAAAATTGCCAAATAAATTCCCGATTAATGAACGTTTTATGGCAATACAGATCGTCTTGTATATATTACATACACATGCTTCGCTTCGCTTAGGGTCTAAGATATAATCTGTATACTTTAGTAACAACCAATAGATACTTTTCACAATCTTTGATAATCTAAAAGAACTTTGAAGAATATTTGGTGCTTTTGAAAATATAGGCCTCATGTTTTATATAAACGGTCATAAATATAATATAATATATATCCGTATATATCGACTTTCGCAACAAATGGGTCAGCAGTAAGGTCAAATATTGCCCGCTTTGTACTACACATTTTCACATCGGTGGCTATAGGGGCTAATTTACAAAATTATACAGTTTTTTTTAGGGATTTTGGGTCCATACCTCTCCTGAATTCACCATTGTGCCCAGGACCATTGGTCTTCTTGTTCCCGCCCCTTAATCCAGGCGTAGATTTAGGCCTAATTTACAGACCTATACATTTAATAAGTTTCCGATTAATGAACGTTTTATGGCAATACGGATCTCGTCCTGTATATATATATATATATACATGCTTCGCTTCGTTCAGGATCTAAAATATAAACCGTATAAAACCAATACTTACGTTTCACAATCTTTGAGAATCTAAAAGACCTTTGAAGAATATTCGGTGCTTTTGATAAATATAGGCCTCACGTTTTATACAAACGGTCGTAAATATAATATAATATATAATATATCGACTTTCGCAACAAATGGGTCAGCAGTAAGGTCAAATATTGCCCCCTTTGTACTATACATTTTCCCTTCCCCACACGTCGGTGGCTTGTGAGTAATGGGTGCAGATTTTCTTTTGATATCCGCTCAGTGGCCGGGCAAAGAGTGGGCATAAACTATCTCATACGCCGGCTCGTAAACTATCCGTTATTATCAATCCGCCGCTGGATAAAGGTACATCCCCGACCCTATACGAGAATGAGAAATAGTGTTCGACGTATTATTATTATTGTTATTATTATTGTTATTATATATATATATATATATATATGTGTGTGTGTGTGTGTGTATGTGTGTGTGTGTGTTAAGGTATATATTGTCCTGTCGAACAATAATTTCGGCCCGGAAAATATGGGGAAAATATTATTTTTACAGTTATCGATTTCCACCGACTTCTCGTCGCGGATTACCGCACGTTTTTTTTTATTTTATTTTTTTTATTTATATATATATATATATATAGTGTACACAGTCTATACTTTTTAGGATAGTTTTTTTTTCCACCCCGACTTATATAGATTTTTATCATCGGTGTATGTGTGCTCGTATAATATATTATTATTGTGTGAGTATCCCGCGATCGGGGTGTATATAAATATACACGTATACACGCCACCGGCGGGATATTTTTGTTTTATTATAACGACCTACAGAAAAATAAGCCGGGACGTGGCAAGGCCCATCGATATTTAATCAAAAAACTATATCTGGAAGAAAAAAAAAATCTCTAAATCTCTGTATATAAGCTACAATAATATATTGTCTATGCCTCCGCGCAGATCTGTGGGTACACGCCGTATCTATAAACACACGGAACACGCACATTATTAATAAAATGCCGATACTGCCGCAGCATTGTCCGGTATAGAAAACAATAAATAAAACGACTTAAAATTTACAACAACGAAAAGTATAGGAAAACGTGAAAAACATTTATGGACATAAAAAATACGCAATGGGTTGTAAAAAATACATAAATATATGTATTTTGTATTTTATGGTATTTACTATTTATATAGGTATGTTTATTGAAAAAAAGAGTGGGAGTATTTTCAGTTTCCGATGAAGGCGATTATGGTTATGTCATAGGTCAACAACACATACTTTGGTGCCGGATTACAGTTATCAAAATGATACTTCAGAGCTCTGTGTAATGTCGATTAGTTGATAACTCTGTACGATTAATGAGAACGATCAATGGGCTCTGTTGGATAACATGTAAATATTAAACATGATTTATCTAGGTATATTGAACTTCAAAAATAAAACATGTTTGCAATGATAATTAATCATTCGAATGCCTTAGAAATGAGCTCATGCATTATATTTAATGTGTACAGGATTAAAAGTCAGAAAAAACGGTCATGACCACAAATATATTGACATTTAAAACCAAGGAGACTGATATTCCAATAGGCTATAAATAAATCAAGACACATTTTATGTGAATATATTTATTTATTTCGATTCCCGGGCGATATTTCACACTGAAAAACTGAAAATCTAACGAAAATCACATTTACTGAGTAGGTATATTATATTATTGTATAAACCACCTCATTTTGTATTTAAAAAAATTGTAGAGAAAAATAATTATTCACAAATTGTGAAAATTGTAAGACAGTTATTCCCAAAATGTTTTATATTCAATTGTTTAAGTGCAACAATAAACTTATACACACATTCGCAATTAAATTTAAAAATATTCATTACGATAAATTCTCAATATCTACTTAAACACGTGTTTTTAAACACGGAAATCCCAGAAAAATACTATCTCAAAATGGTCTACTATGAAAGTTAGATATACCAAAATTGATTGTTTCTAGCAAAAATAGCGTAGAAGTCTGTCGAGAGAACGATACCATTGACCCATTCGAAAAGCGATTGGAAGAATGTTTTTTTTGAAATTATATTTTGTAGGTCGTATACTATCAGTTTTGAACCATTTCCTTTTTTTTTTTTAGGTAAATTGAGTTCGATGTAAAATTAGGTACTAGGTATATTGTATCTCAGATAAAAAGGTATAAAGATATAAATTAAGTTAAAAATAAGAAAAAAAAGGGCCAAGTGAATTTCAATTTTTTTTGGGAATGCAACTCACCCAGGACATAACTTATCTATAAATAGACCTATAGTACCTATAGTATTTTCCCAGATAGATTGCAGATACAATGTGAATATTAGGTTTTATTTTTTAATCGGATCTAGTTGATAATTTGTAGAGGTCATTTAATTTTGTAAAATGATATAAAAACTAAAAACACATTTTTGTCCAAATTGATTACGAGTGTAATAAGTATTTAGTGCTGGAGACATACAATTTATATTTTATATACATGTACAATTAGTATTAATATATAATTAATATTATTATTAGATATTAGAAAATTTAGTATTCAATTAGGATTCTATGTATTATATATTTGAATTTTTATGTTTTTATTTTTAAATTAGTATTTATTTTGTTTATTTTCTAGTAAATTGAACGTTGACATTTTTTATAAAAAAAAAACTATACAATTAATAATATTGAAAAAATATGTTACCTATTATTTATGTTTAAAAATACAATTTTCAAAACAATAATAAATGATAAATGATAATGGAAGTCATTATGTTTTTTTTTTGCCATTATTTAAAAACGAGATTGATTTTGTTAAAAAAATAAACACAGTTTTGCGGCAAAAAGAAATCATAAATATATTTTTGACTCAATGGTGTTTAAATTATTTATGTGAATACTAAATACGACCGTTGTAAACCTCCCAGGGCTAGGGAAACACACATTCAAAGATTATCCACCTCCTTTGTGGAAATTTTATTTAATAGGGATCCCAACCCCGTTATAGAATATAAATGTACCGGTGTAAACCCCGTTATAAGTACTATATTAATATTAACGTCATAATATTTTTAAAATGTCCATAAATTACGAAAATCTCTCACGGGTACATATGTAATCCCTTTACAATTCCAAAATAACATAAACAATATGTTAAAATTGTTAAAATGAATAATGTCGTTGTGAACAACGAAACGACCATATACCATAATCGACACGTAATGTACATTCGACCCACATGTATGCTGTATAGTGTAAAGAATAAAATTTTGTTTGAATTCTACCGCCAAGACACGTCGGCAGACAGTACGAGCGCTGTAAGCCATAAAACCTTTTTAAAAAAGAAAAAGATGAAATTATTGTAAATAATGTATTTATTTCTATATATTTTTTTTCAATAGAGTTTCTCATCATTTTAATATGAAAAATATTATACGTTTGAATATCATTTTAAAATAAAAGTTCATTTTAAAAAATACTTCGTGTTTCTTGGATGACGTTAATAGACTAAACTTTTTTTGTCGGACTTTCGTAGTATTTTTCATAAATTTAATTAAATTTGTACTGGTGTAGTTGTGACGTTGTACGAAAACCGTTACATTCAGCCGAGCAAAGCAATGTTTGATTTGACATAAATATCCGATTAATAATGTAAGTTCAATAAATTTTTGGACAACTTACTTCGTCCACCTATTCATCCGAAACATTTTAGGGGTAAAACATTATCTTCTAGAAACCGAAGGCCCATTATCTGGCGCAGGCGGAATATTTTTTAAAATTAATTAACAATATTCTATCCTAAAAAACTTTGGTCACCGACTACTACGGAACCCGGTGAAATACAAAAATTTAGAAACTATAAGATTTTAAGATTATTACGAGATTTCGCTAGAAAATGGATACATACATCTATTAATATATATATAATGAGTACTTGTGACGACTATTTATAATATTATTATGTTATATACCCGAAGTCATAATATCATACGTTTTTATTTTGCGTATAATTATTACGCAAAATAAAAGTGTAAATTATTAAAAATAATATTGTGACTTCGGGTATATAATATGATAATATGGATACTTCTGATATAAAAAAGTTTGGAGCATTCTTTCTACTAGACATTTTTGGTACAATATACTCGAAAGAATCCCGCCAGTGGATGGTAGACAATTAAAGCATTTCGCTCGTTGGCCAATGGTATATGTATTGAATTTCAAATAAACAATTAAATCTTTCTTTGGCTCTACTCGGAATGTAAAATACGTTCGGTAAGTTCAGTACGACAATATACCGTAATAGGAATACATTCAAACATTATTATTTCGACGGACGGTTTGTACGCGATCGACGTTTTCTATTTGATTACAAGTTGTCGACCAACAACAGTGTCGTCGTCCGCAATCGACGTTTTTCGATCAACTGTCGCATTACCCACATAACCGCATTGTGTGAATCATAGACACGACGCGTGCGCATTTAACGTGAACGGAAATTTTAGTGCACATTACTTATGCACATAATTTATGTACAGATGAGATTAATGAAAACGTTACACACATTATAATATGTACATAATATACTCACATATTATATTATTATAGTCGCACACACATATGCTCGTATTGTGTACGTATAATATATTTTCGGTGTGATCGCATTTTACGCGATATATTCGTTTATACAATTTATATTATCGAGAGTTAAAACGTGTCAGTTATATATTATTCCGAATGTATATGTGTAGTGAGAAATATATTCCGCAGCACGAACACAACATCGGGAAAATAGATGACCAAAAAGTTAGAGTGCAGTTATTGGTCTACCGTATATATATATATATATATATATATATATACCTACGATACGTTACGGGGGAGGGGGGGGGAGATGGGGATGGCCATTAATAAAATTGAAGCTCGGCATATGCCAGCCACCAAAATCGCACGCACATTTTTATAATCAATCACTCTCTCGCCCAAAAAGACCGGAGAGTGTACGTCGAACGAGTACAACACATACATATTATACTCGATATAATGCCGCGCACATATTTTAGAAAACGACTATAGTAGTGACTAGTAGAAATTATATACGTGTATACACATCGACGTATACGCAATCGTTATTTTACGATCTCTCCGTCGTGGATTTTTTTATGCGTTTTTTTTCCCCCGGAATCCACTCCGGCGTATCGTCCGATGAATTTGGAACGGAGCTAGGAGGCAAGGCTGCAGTCTCAGCATCCCATCCTCGGGGACCCGCTGTTACACATACGGTTAATTGGCTATAGGGAAAACGGAAGAGAGACTTATTGAATTTGAGGTGCAGTGCTACGGGAGTGGGTTCACGATGGCCGCGGACTAGATTGGATTGGATGGAATGGGCTTGGAACAGCGCTCAAATTGAACTTAAAATAACATTGCGAAATGCGCAACTGCGCATAGTAGACCTGTTCGGCCCAGCGTAGTCCTTTCAGCTCAGATCGGGCCCGTCATGTATGAAATAAAAGGAAATGCCGAAGATTCGAAGAGGACCGACCAAACATACCTATATAGGTATAGTTCGGTGTTCGTAGACATACCTACGTTCTTTTTAGTGCACGACGATGTTTATAGTAATACTTTACAAACGACCAATATTCTTCTGTTGAGCTAGAAAATTTGTTTTATAAAAACTCTGATTGTTTGATGAGCCATGATGATTGGACATATACTTCACAATAACAGTCCTACTCTATAGGGTTATTGAAGAATTCATAAAGATGAATTACGTAAATAAATATACTATACTTACTCGTTGTTGCAAATAAAAATGCCACAGTCTCTGAGGACGAGAAAAAGGGATGCACGAATTAAGATCAGTTTTTATCGGTTCTACAATCATTTTTATTTACAACATAAGATCTATATATTATAATATCGTGAAGATCTAGTATTCCATTTTTATTACATAACTTATATATGATATTCATATTTTGTACATATTTGCTATATAAATGATATTATGCACTGTAAGTATATTTTTATAGTGTATTTTTTATTCTTGTTATAGGTGTTTACTAATACATTTTTAGCATAAATTCCCATATACATAGTAATTTGTAAACTGTAACTTTAAACCTAAGTTGCAACCATAATATAGTAATTTACCACTAAAATAACTCTTAATTAATTACAATATATGAAATAGCGTCTAATCAGTTATAATTAATTGAGTAATTTCCCATATTTATATACAAGTACATATGGCATAAATATAATTAAGAGTTTAGACTAGTGGCATAAAATGTCGAGTACCAGAAATTTGGTAGCGGATCAATATTTTTAAATATAAAACGTTTTATATAACAGAGTGGCGCCCTGAAAAGAGTTAATAATCATATTAACAATATTTTTTTTCTTAAAAGTCACCCCAAAAAAGTAAAAGTAAAAAGCTACTAAACTTTTTTTGGGGTGCAAAAAAAACCTATCACGGAAATAAAAAAAAAAATTCTAAAAAACGTACAATTATATTTACTATTTTATACGAGTATCATAGCATAACACAGTATAACCGTAACTATATTTACACACACGGAGACAATATTAATAGTAGATCGATTTTTCGCATTTTTATTTATTCGTTTACTTATTGTTCCATGGACATTTTTTTCATAATTTCCAGATAATATAATAATGTGCATTTGTTTTTTATCGGATATCCATACGACGGGAGGCCCCGAAGTCTAGAAATGTGTATAATAATATGTGTGTTTATTTTTCGTGTTGGCGGATAATACGTGTTAACGATAAAGATGTGATGAAACCGTTTATGCGATGGAATAGAATATCGTCGTTACGAAACGAAATCAACGAAAACCCGCGGATGGATTGGGAGGAGGAGGTCGCGAACTCGGTTTTTATAACGTCCGTACAGAAAACTACTTAAGAGGATGTTACACTCGCATTTCTTGTCTCTGTCTATCTAACAGATAATATAGCGAAATCACATTATGCAGAATTGGGTAAAATAGGTTAAATTTAGAGTATAAACACGTATTAAAAATTTAATGCAAGGCATATTTTCGAGTGAACCTCATGGGCATTTCGTAAAATATCGTTTGACGAAAAAGTTGAAGGTATTTAAAAATATCAAAAACTAAAAATGCCGTAACTTGTTCTCGTTAAATTTCATAATAGGCGTGTAAGCTCTAAACCTAACCGAAATGCCATAATTTCAATTTTGCGTTGTATAATTTTGCTATATTGCCAATTAGATGGACGGAGACGGAAAATGCGCGGGTGTAGCATCCTCTTAAGGCTTGTTTGGCGTTGGTGCGGTGTACAAAAGAAAAGCAAGTCTAGCGAGATGGCGGGCGGGTGGGTGGCGTCGTGTCGGTTGTACGGAAATGCATGGAAAAATATCGGCCGGCGAGAGCGTCGACAAAGTAGCTCTTATGTACAGCGGCCTCCCGTGGGACCTAACGGCATATCATACGTATATATACCGATTTCCCTCTTTTACTATAACTCACTTACACACTATATTGATATCCGTCACTCAATATTTTCGTAAGTACGTCCCCCGCCCGTCGACGTCTACGGACGTACGGATTGGGGGCGGCGTGCGCTCTGCCGACATAACAATAATATCGGTCCACGACGATTTATATCCGAGTTTTTTTTTTGGTTTTGGTTTTTTGGTTTTTTTGCCGAGGATTATTTTGCGAGTTTCGTGTTTCTAATCCCGTTACAACAGTATTGACGTTTTACGGCACAACGCCATTTATTGTTCCCGACGTCTTCGAATATTATTATAATCGAATTTGCGGTCCATCAGTCAAACGGCCGAGTGCTCGTGCTGCAGAGAATACCACCCCACCGACTATCGCTGCACACTCGAAAACGGCGATTTGAACAAATCGCTGGCAAGGACGTTTATTGTTGAGTTAAGTTCAGATCGTAGTTATTACCTCCGATGTTCTACCTCTGCAGATGATCAACACTTCACCGACAACGGTAACACAAATGTATAAAAAAAAGGCAATATATTATATTATTATAAAAATTCTCTAACTTATCATAATATTTATACATTTTTTAGGACAAACATATATTATAAACTTTATACGTTTTTGACCATTATTCATTGTTCGTTATCATAGTCATCTAGATCGAGAATAAAAGTATACACAATACATGTTGGAGTTCATTTGAAGATTTTCGTATTCATCAAAACGGTCGTGAAGTTTCCAGTAACCCAATATTAAGAGCTGCGGTTTAAGCAACATTGCTCGATTAAAGGTCTCCAACAGTGTTCGCTATACACTCGCTATATTGTGGTCGCTTAGTAAGTATTAGGAGGCAGTTGTATACAACAATTTCTGATAGGGTGGGTAATGATTAATGAGTTAGTTTGTATTGTGTTCAAGTAATTCAGTTGTTTATATAAAAAGTTATTTTTAAATGTTAATGGAATTTAATTACTCGTAAATGTTAAGTTTCATATTTTCATAAAATATAAAATCATTTTTGTTTTTGTATGACTAAACTACGTATCATATTAGTATATTTTTTTTTCATATAAAAATTGTTATATATTTTATATTTGAATTTTAATGAAAATATCTATAACAAACTTGCGAGATTTGTTCAACCCTAATATGTTAACTTACATCAATGATTATGAACATAAAACTACGACGATTAAAACAATAAGATAAGTTTAGACGATTTGATAAATTAGTTTAGAGTGACTATATTAGAATCGATAGAGAATGAGATTTAAGAAGTAAACACATTAGTGTTTTTTGAAAATAATTTGAAACAAATTTACAATGATTTACAAGTTCTAAAAAAAAAAAATAGTTTATTTATAGTAAGAAATGAGTTGAAATTAAAAAATTTTAAGCTCTTGTAGTCTTATAATATATAGATGTTAGACATTTTTTTGTACTAATAACACGATAAAAATTAATATTAGATGTAATGATCACCATAATGTTACCTACTAATATTGACTATCGTTGCTCATTTGCCTAATCTATGTCACGTTAACACTACAGTGGCGTATTTACGGGGGGGATTTGGGGGATAGATACCCCCCCTTGCACTTCGACATTTAATTTTTTTTTATGGAAATATATAGTGAAATGAAAAAATATATGCCTGAGGGGGGGGGATAATATATATTTCCATAAAAATAAAAATAAAAATCATAAAATGATATAATTCATAATACCTGTGTTACTATAGATAATAAAGAAATGGATTTCCATTCAATCGATTTATTTATAGAA
>JAIPRL010000692.1:0-27241 GCA_025469235.1 Pemphigus obesinymphae
ATCTAAAAAAACATAATCAGTTGGACTTTATAAACCATGGGGTCAACACCAGATATGCAGATAGTAAATTTTCCTTAGACTGGCCCACAAAAACTAGTTGCCGAAAAGCTTTTTATTTTCTGGGGACGCTGATATTTAACTTGATGCCCAGTGATATGGTTAATATACCACTACCTATTTTCAAAAAAAAAATCTCCCACTGGCTCCGATATGAATATGATGTGCTTAAAACTTAATATTGTATGTTACATGCTAAATAACGATTGTAATATTACTGAAATTATTTATGTGATTTATTTATGAAAAACTCCTAATTTGTCTTTATATAAAAATGTAATATGTACCTAAAATAATAAGAATTATTCGTAATCTAAGATAACCCTGGGCCTCCACACGAGTTTTTCTCAGTGAGGCCCAGTAATCTTTTCGATATTAATTTAAGTAAAAAAAAATAAATAAATAAATAAAATTTGTTTATGCCATAACATATTTATATTTTTATATTTATTAGTACCTATTTAAATTTGTAAATATGATAATTTCATTAGAAAAGTTCATTTAACTTTGTTAATTTTTAAATAGATATTTGGGGTTCAAAGTCTTGGCGGATCTGGAGCTGTAAAAGTAGGTGCTGAATTCTTATCGCGACAGATGAAATGTACAACTTTTTATTATTCTAATCAAACATGGGGTAATTATTTATTTATTTATTATTAAAAAACAGGCTTGCTGCCCAAAATTACAATATACCTATACAATTAAAAAAATACACGTAGACATAAAACAGATAAGAATATAAATAATATTATAGGTACTAATTATATATTATAATTTAAAATTAAACTAATTATAAATTATATATTAAATATTATATATGTTGTACCTACTAATAATTATCTATAATTTAATATTAACTATTTGTCTTGTTATTTTATAAAAATAAATATATAGGTACCTATACCTATTAATACCTATATAATAGGTATATAAAAAGAAAATGTGCCTATTCGAAAAAGTATTATATTTAAAAATATGTATTGTATCAACTATAGTTTTAATCATATTAAGTCATGATCAAGTGTTACAAATGAATAATAAAAAAATATAAAAGGAATAAGTACATAAAAAAAAAAAAAATGAAAATTAATAAACAGAATAAGTATATAGAATTTTATAAATAATGAAACCTAATAAATTACCTAATTTCTTTATGCAATTATACCTACATGATATATTGTTATAAAATACTTGTATTCAACATTTCGCCAAGGGCTGATATTATATAAATTATAATAAAGAGGGTGAGGGTACTATATAGAGGTACCTAAATAATATTGATGGAATTGTGGTAGTTACAAATTACAATTATAGACTACATCATCGTTATACATAGACTTGGGTTAATATCAAATTACATAGAAAATTATGAAATTACAAATATGTCTTAGGCCTAAATTGATAAATTGAACATTACGCTCATAATAATGATTATATAAATTGTTAGCGAGATACTTATGTTTATTATATACAGAAGTTGCTGTAAAAATAGATTCTATGATGTCTACGTGAATTCCAAATGTCTGTAACTCGCACCTAACAAAAATTTGTAGATAAGTTTAGTTTAGACCAATATTTATTTTTTTTTTTGTTATTATTTTTATTAGGTATTATATACTATATAAAACAAGCTTTTAAGAAATATTTTGATTAAAACATTTTAAATATACTTATAAATAATATTTTTAGAAAATCATGGATTATTGTTCACATCTAGTGGATTTAAAAACGAATGTACATATCGGTATTTCAATGAAGAAACTAAAACAATTGATTTTGAAGGGCTTTGTGAAGATATATCAAATTCTGTTCCTAATTCGGTGATAATATTACATGCATGTGGTCATAATCCAACGGGTGTAGACCTAACTAAAGATCAATGGAAAATATTAGCTGAAATTATAAAAGTCAGTTGCCTAAATTCTATGTTCCTACTTACATAGCATGGCAAAATATTATTTAACTATATAATTGTACCATATTTAAAATTTAAATTTTTTAGGAACGTAGATTGATACCATTCTTTGATATTGCATACCAAGGATTAGCATCCGGAAATATTGAAGAAGATGCTTGGGCCATACGTTATTTTTTTCGTGAAGGGTTCCAATTTCTTTGTGCACATTCATGTTCTAAAATGTTTACTATGTATAGTAAGTTGACAAAAGAAAAATCATGTATAATGCAATTTATTTACATATAAATGTTTCCATTAGACGAACGAATAGGCAACCTGATGATTGTTCTAAACTCTGCTGATAACATCGAAAGTATAAAAGGCCAAATTGGGAGGATTGTTAGATACCTCTACTCAAATCTACCTAACCATGGTGCTCGGACTGTTCATAAAATATTAACTAATTCAGATTTATACAACGAATGGTTAGTTTTTAGTAATTGTTTATAATAAAAGCTTAATAATAATTACTTAATAGTTAATTAGAATATAGGGTATCTGGATATTTATTTTTTCTAATTAAAAAAAAAAAGTTTTCTGGTTCCTAATTAGGCTTCTTGTAAATTAACAAAAATACTTGGTACGAATATCACATGTTTTAGAACATAATATGAGTTTTCAAATAATATAGTATTGTAAAATGGTGATGGTTGAACATTTTGCATTATGGTAGTAACCGGCCAAACATATGTTTACTGGCCACTGGACAGACCAGTTTTACTATTATTGAGTGAATCATTTACATTTTACATTATTTGATAACCAATTATGTTCTAAAATAAAATTATATAAATTATAATTATAATATAAATCATATTATAGCCTTCAGAGGAATTTTTTCGTTAAAATATAAACAATTTTCTTAAAAGACTTGATTATATTGGTAACTTAATTTTGGGGGAACTTTATTGTGGATAATGGCATTGCCTAATTTATTGATTTATTCTCCTGATTCAATGTTATGGCTCACATAGTGTACATTAAACGACCAAATTTTGAAATAAATTATTCAAATTTTATATATTTGGTGGTGATCAGCCGGTGTGATGAGTATTCTTATAAAGTGCTAAATCTGTGACAGGTAACAGAGAACTTTGGTTGCCCTTTTTTCAGTAAGTAAATGTCTGGTCGGTTTACAACTCTATAAGGAGGTGTATAGGTATGTTTAAAATATTCTCACCAAGTTTAAACTCTATTGGACCTCTATAGGATATTTTATAGCTAATCAGCTATAAATCAGTAAATCATACCGGTCTGTGGAGAATTTATTTATAAATGTATTCTTTATAATATTAAGGTTAAATAGTTTGAAAGTTATGGCTGAACAGTTGAAAGAAATAAGAAAAGCTTTCCGACATGCTCTTGAGGAATCAGGTGTTACCAGAATGTGGAATCATGTAACAGATCAAACTGGAATGTTTATATTCTTAAACTTGACAGGTAAATATTGAATGACCATTACCATCTACCAATAATGTACATTGGATACCTATTTCATATTTTTAATTTCAGATAGTCAAGTGGAATACTTGAAAAATGTCTATCACATTTATATGTTAAATCCTGGACGAATAAATGTTAGTGGATTAAATAACACTAATATAAATTATGTTGCTAAAGCAATCAATGAAACATTAAATAAGAGCATATGAAATTATGTGCTATAGATAATATAATATAATAGGTACCTAGATAGGTATATCATTAAATATGCCTAGGTATTTTGATTGATAACATTTCTATTAATATAATATATACACCATGACGAAATAACATGATATGTAACCGAGTTGTATACTAGTAGTAGGTACATATTATTATATAAGTAGTATGCTTGTACAACTTTTATGAATATAAGAAATTAAAACATACCTTGTTAATATGTATTAATGTATTCTTATTTTATGTACCTACCAATATATATTTTTTAATTTACTTAGGTAATGTGAATTGATATAGTATTATTCAATTTTGAGGATGATTGAGAGACTTTCGGCCCAATAAAAAAAAAACGTTTTAAAAGTAGGTACCTACTTATATAATTCATATGAGAGACTAACCCTTTTTACAATTAGTGATTATTATCTTTTACTTTATATATAGAAGTGAAGTATATTACAGAAGATATTACAATGAAAATATTTATTTATTCATCTAATAAATTTAATAATTCTAATTTTGTTGTAACTACATACTACATATCCTGTAATTTAACCACCTACCAAGTTTGCCCATTTCCTCATAAATGCACCAAGAATAAATGGAACAAAACTGTATATAAATTTTGTTATCACTGATAGCCCAGTTCCATTCACTTATAAATTGTATATTAGATACCTATCTATAATTTACCAATATAATTTTACCAATCATATTATTTTGTTTACTTTTTCAGTTAGAGGAAAAATGTCACTGAAAAATATCAAAGTTTGAAGCTGTTTATTTTTTAGGGTAATATTGATTTATTAATGAGTTTTAAACCCAAGATTACAGACATTTTAAAGTTTAAAACTCTAATTTCATTCATATTGAACCATATCTAACTATAATTAGTTAAAAAATTATATCTACCCAAATTTTGTTTCAAAAATAGGGGTTGCAATTAAATAAAAATGTGTATAATTATCCTACTTATATATTATTAAAAAAATTTAAAACTTGAGGAAATATTGAGATAGGAGTGTTTCCAATTACCTCGACTCTCAAACTATTGACAGTTATACTACCTATATTATATTTATATGAATAATAAATATATAAAATCTATGTTTCGAACCAGTAACCACTGTATTTTAGATCGTTTTATAATTATATTTTAATGAACATTTTAATTTTAGAGCATTTAAATATTTTTTTATATGTATGAACTTAAATAGAAGTAGAGAAGGTTTTGTGTAAACACAGAACTTTTTAATAGGAAATTTCATTGAGCTGATAGCAACAGAGGATTTAAGCGAGTTTTTTTTTCATCATTATTTGAGGAGCACAAAATTGATTTTGAATAGGGATTAGCCCTTTGTTTCTCAATTATCCATAATCATCCCCCTTAAATTAATTTTAGATCTGCCCCTGGTTGATAGTGCTCATAGGTAATAATGATTTTTCAATTTTCTTAATAGATTTCCTATAATATTATACATGAAGTTAGTTTTAAAAAAATTTTATGAAAATATGTATCACACAATTGATGGTAGTTTTATTGTTATAAATCAGAAAATAATGTCATACTTCACACTTACACTAAATGAAGCACTACATTGATGGCACACAATTTAAAAACATTTGATCACTGTTAGGTTATTTATAAACTTTTTTAACTTAAAACTATTTGGTTACCATAATTGCATTTTATAAAGCTTTTACGGTATTTCGTAACATTTATTATTTCCACATAAAATGAAAATCTACTAATGTATACATTTTGGTTATTTTGTTATAATTAAGAATATAATGTCAACTTAAGATTTGCACCAAATATTACTTTGTGGTAATACTTTGATATGGGATAATTTTTAAAACTATTTTTGAAAAAACAATTTCTCAAATTTTAAAAGTGGGCCATTATTAATTTTGTTATTAACAATGTACACAAATTTTCATTTAAGATATAAAATTATAGGGCACAACTGCTTAAGGTTATTTTTTTTTGATAATAGGGATTATGCCCACACGTAATTATTTCCATTGAAGCAACTGAAAATTATTTAAACTAATTAAATAACTGTACAATTAAAAAGTAAATCTATACCCAAAGCTGAATATATGGGGAAGGAAGGATGAAACGGAGCAATTGCCCTAGGTACCATTACGGTGGGGCGTAAAATGTAAAAATATTCATGCTTTTGGTTCCACCTTCTGATTTATGAAAATTGACGAATGACCCTTTTTTTTTTTTTTTGGGCGATAATCTAGATCCGGTACTAATTACTTAAGTATATGATAGGCAATATAAAAGATCCTGCCAAACATTTCCCTCCCAGAAATAATGCAACAATCAATTAAATCTATGGAATAATAATATATAAATACTACAATGTTCAAGATGATGTTACACATTCATTTTAATGGTATTAAAATATGTTCACACTCTAGTACAACTTCTCTCTTAGTAATTGCAGTAAAAATGTATATAAAATATGAAAGATAAGAATATTAACTGCCGTAGAGTGGAGTTTTTAATTTTATAGTTAAAATTCTAGGATTTTTAATCACAGAATTAAAGCTTTCAAAAAAACACTCCATGCTCGACCACAGTAAATATTTTCATCTTTCATATTTTGTATACATTTTGACACTGATTATATAGAAAGAAGTTGGTAATTATAGAACGTGAACCTGGTTTTTAACAAATATTGTGATAACAATAAAAAAATGCTACTTGACTATTATTAAATAACTTTTAAAATATTTTAAAATTGTTAGATTTTCATTTTGCTTAAAATTTCATTAAGAATTATCTATATAAAACTCCTTAAAAAAATGGGGGTGTAGGGCCCTCTTAAGATACAAAAGTAATAAGTGATGACAAATTTAGATAACTGACAAGTTTCATGTTAAAATTGTACTGTAGTTTAATATTCAATAGAACAATCAAACATTTAATCTGGAAATACATTTAAAAGAAAAAGTATAATTTATCTCATAACCCATGTAATCAATAATGTAAAATACTACATTGAGTAAATTTGATAAATCAAATACATTATACATGCAAGTCCTTAAAATAGTTTTAGAAGTAATTATAAATCAATAAATATTTCCAATATATTTCTAAAATAGTATAATCATAATAATTTTAATATTATCACCATTAAAAAATAATAATAACCATGACCTAGGCAAAAAATTATAACATAAAATATAAACTTATTAATTACTATTTAAAATTAAAATACATTCCATTAGATACCAATTTATATTTGAAAAAATGCCAGTTTTTAAGAAAACTAGCATGAACATTGAACAAAGACCTTTGTCAAGATTATAATTATCATGACAATTTGCCAAATCAGTTTAATATAAATACAATTCTAAACCTTCAATTGTATATCAAACAATAGAATTTAGCCTAAATTATTTTTTAAATGTGCATGATATATAAAATAATTTATGTATTACTAGATATATGAATCAATATTGAAAAAAATACAAGTCAAAATAGTTACATTATACATCATGAGAAAAATTTACATTATCAAACTATTTAAAAATGTATAGTTCTGGCTTCTGATGGAAGTTGTTCTTTAGGACAATATGGACACTTCAATCTACCTGATCGTTCCAACTTATTAAGTGCATCTTTCGATATTACATGGCCACACACCAACATCATAGGTGGATTAGATGTACCACTTCTTGTTCTCAATATTGGACAAGCAAACACTGAATGATAAGCAAAACCAGTGTCAATTTTAATCGGTAATTCGTCATTTTCATTCCAAACTCCTCCAACATCTCGACAAATTGCATGTTTAATATCCAATAAAGCTGGTAAAGCTGAACAACCAACATTCACACATACACTCAACATATCATCATCACTAAGACAAGAATCTTTTATAAACAGGTCTATAACTTCATTACGCATTTGTGTAACATTAGGTGGATATAATAGCATACCCATTGTAGATTGAATTTCTTTTTGTTTGTCTATAAATCGGCTAAAATTTGTGCGAGCATAAACAACTGCTTCATACTGGTCACCACGATTAAGAATATCTAAAAAGACAATTTGATGCAATTTAAACTCTAAATCTGATTTTTTAGCATCCAGTTGCTCCTTATTTTGATGTACCCATTCAAAAGCTGGTAAGGGATCTTGGCGTCTTAGACTATCAACAATGTGATTTAAATCTAAATAACGTTTTTTTTGTTTGTCATCAACAGTAATACCAGCTTCTTTTAAAAATTCTTCAGCAACTTCCCATTTAGAATCTCTATATAAATGCATACAAATTATTTTATTTAGTATTTCTTTTTCATATTCAGTTTTAAATGCTTTTCTGTTACTGGCTTCTGTATAATCAGCAATAAAATTTTTGTCAATAGTTTTACCAATTCTTGAAACATCACTATGCCATCGCCTATGTTCATTGGACATATCTTTTATAGCAAGTTTCATTTGTAAAATCGTTGAAGAAAGTCCACATTTATCTACTTCAGAACTTTGACTTTCAATTTCTCGTTTATACCGTTCCAATGTAGAAATAAATCTGTTCAGTTGGAATTGCCATTTTGGGCCATATTTATTGTATTTTGTTAGTAGTTTTTCAATATCAGCTTCAACAGCTTGACAAGCTTCCATTTTAAAATGAAATAGTTATATTATGTAGAAATAATAAAATGTTATAATTTAATAAAACAATGATACTTTAATCCCATTTGGATTGTCTTGGCTTATATATTTCATGGTGGCCATCTTCAGAGACAGCTGGATAATATCCCATTTTTTCATATTGATGTCTCATATACACTAAATATCCAAAAGTGAATGATATTGATACAAGTCCTAATGTCATAATCACTTTATTCTGAAAACAATTAAAATAATTAAATTAGATACATTGTATTCTAATAAGTATATGATACATTATACTTTTATATCGGTACCTATGTATCAGATAAACCAAGTATTGTATTATATTATACTCTATTGAATTTAAGAGTAAACCATTTTACACACGATCTCCAGTTAAAAACTAGGTATTTGCTTAGTCATTGGCTTTTAGAGTTAGTAATGTTCGGTCCTTGATTATACAACGCACAGGCCGAGACCGTTGTTGAAACAGTGAACTACATTCAGTTTTTGTATGCCGCTTGTTGGTTTACTCTTAAAACTTAGAGTATAGTATATTTATACTATCATAGCATGACATATATCACATATAGGTACTGCAAGTCATTTTTATATTGTTATTATGCATTTTATTTTATATAGGTATCCGCTTTTGTTTTATAATATTTATTATTTATACTTATATATATATATATACTATATATAGATACATTAAACAGGTTTTATCAATCATATTAGATATTAGAATTTAGGGCATAAGTCATAAATATTGTTTTTTTCATACCTAAACAATCTGTAACAATTAGAACAATACATGCAAGGTGATACATAGAAGTATAATGGCAAGTTGTGGTACCTACTTAGTACTTACTTTTAGCCATTAATGCCATTAAATTCCCAATAAAAAATATAATACATTAGGTATACAGTAGTTGTGAAAAAAAATATTAAATTAAAAATAACAAATATATTACCGGTTTTGAGTAGAGTTCAAAATTAATGATTCGAAATACTCTGGATGTTTTTAGAGATCTAATACCATCTCCTGGTGTAGTGGATTCTCTATTTTTCATTACTTTAATAATATTTAATACGAATTACCACCTCGAGACTAAAATATACTCAAATTACACTATTCGAAGTTGTTTTATTTATTTATTCCATATATTTATCAGTTGACATTAAGTATGAGGTAGTAAGTTACTACTATAACAATAGAAAATAACTGATGTAACTATAGTATGTTGTTTTTGAAGCGTCCGTCAGCTGTCACCAACGTACTCGGAACAACGTCGTAGTAAATAAAATATATTATTAGCGGCTTACCGCAAATAAGACAATGAACATTCACTATTTTTATCAATAACTAATGAGGAGCAGACTGCGCTGACTGCTACACTGAGTCTGAGTGTAGAATCATTGTTAATTTTGACGTACAGTTTGCCACTTGGTTTGCAAGTTTACCACAAAAATGTATACACTACAGCCTGCCGTATTGTCATTTAGTTTCTTATCAATTATTGATATTATTAATAATATATTCTGTGATTATACTATTGTGAATTGTGATCATGACTGTCTTGACATTAAACTATAATAATAATATTCAGCCGAGTTTTATAAACTATAATTAAAAATTTTATAGTAATAAATATTAGCAAATACTATTACCATAGATTATTACTACTAATACTACTATCATTTATAGTATTTAATAAGTAATATTATTAATAGTCGTGAGTACAATTAAGTCATAATTCATATTTATAATACATCCAACACCAGTCTTAATGAATTTGTTGTAGGTAGTTTTTAAAATTCACAATTTTACTATGGATACCGAAAAAAAAGAAATCGTATTCAAAGTGCCCAACCTATCAATTGGTCCTAGACCGGGTTTGAAAAAATCCTTGAAATGTACAGATGTTAAAAGTCTTTCAGATACTAATGATGCACATACAACAAATGCAACAGGGGATATAAAAGAAATAGTTGAAGATAAAACAGATCAACTGAAAAAAAATGTTAAGAAAATAACATCTCAAGTTGCTATTCCGTATGAAGAACCGTCTTGGGGCGGTAAACCTGGAGATAAATATTTTTTGGAGGTCTAAATTGCAATTTTATATCCTTCTGATATAGGTTTTATAAATATTAATTTTTTTTTCTTCTAGGAGTTGAAATCTGGTGTTATGTTAAGTACAATACAACTAGAGAATCGATCATTTCATTGCTTTGGTCGTTTAGATAATTGTCATGTTACCATGGCACATCCAACAATCTCACGTTTTCATGCAGTCCTTCAGTATCGTTCAACGTTCTCTGCCACTGACGAAAATAGGGGATTTTATTTATATGATTTGGGTAGCACACACGGAACATTTCTAAACCGTTTAAGAATCAAGCCTAAAACTTATGTAAAAGTTCATGTATGTTTCTAAATTTATGTAGGTAGTTATATATATTATATATTTTTAAGTTATGTAAATTTCAGGTGGGCCATTTAATTAGTTTTGGTGGTAGTACCAGAATGTATTTATTACAAGGACCACCAGATGATGAAGAAGAAGAATCTAATTTAAGTGTTACTGAATTGAAAGCTAAACGACAAATAGAACTTGAACAACGGGAAAGAGAACAAGAGTTACAAAGATTAAAACAGGAAGAGGAAGAAAGAAAAAAAACAGAACAGGGTGTAGACTGGGGAATGGGTTTGTATTACATCCTACATATTATTTGAATACTATGAAATTAATAATGGTTGTATGACTGTATTTTCTATAATGTAATATCTTATATTTGATATTGTATCATAAATGAGCATGATAATAATAAATTATGGGTACCTAGCATAAATGATTTAGAAAAAAATTCCCAAATTGCTTGTTTTTTTATATATATTAGGTATATAGAGACTGCTTATCTTCATAAAAAAATATTTTTATCCGTATTAAAAATACTTCTTATTATAGGTAATATAATATTGTGTATTATATTTTTACGTTAAGGAAACTGGTTATTTAATAATAATATTGGCAAAAATATTAATAATGATGCACGACTGTGGCTAGTAGTTTGGAGTCTACCGTTTAAGAGTCTACACTCTAGACTCCTCGCACATTAGAGTTCAATGTCCGTAATCAACGATAACTATAACTGGTTTCCACCCCGCTACCTTCTCATAGTCGAACAACACTACATTGATATACAAAGCACTAATATTTATTGACTATTGTCATATTAATAGGTCCATGATTGTCAAATACTTTCAATGTTTGTTCCATTTTTGTTACAATTGTCTTGTATTTTCTCTACAACACGAAAACCAGTAACAAGGCACTAGTACACTGTATCGTACCTATTACAGTTTTTTTTATTAAATTTCAGTTTCTCCAATTTATTTACTCATGTGCCGATACTGTATATAGGTACCTATCAATTCAATACAATATTTTATCTTTTATACAGTCAAATAATATTCACTATTACTTCAACACCACAGAAAACAATTAACAAAGTAGTATTGTTGTGTGATTCTTATAGAAAATGAGAATGTAATATTTTTATAATATTTATAATTATTAAATTATTTATATTTATTTGAGCAAACTTTGTGAGAATTTTTTAAATGTTTAAAATGTTTCTAATAAAACTATTACTTATAAGTTATAAGGAAGGTAAATTTTTGGTTTACAAATTATTTACATCATGATTTTTTTTTATTACAATTTATAGGAGAGGATGCAGACGAAGAAGAAGATACTAAAGAAAATCCTTTTGCCCCTAAAGAAAATGAACAATTATATTTAGATGATCCTAAAAAGACATTGAAAGGATGGTTTGAAAGAGAAGGACAAGAATTGGACTATGATGTATCTGAAAAGGGATTTGGTACATTTACATGTCGCATAGAGTAAATTAATAGTTTTTTATAATATTTTTATAAATATTTTGTAATAGGAATAATAAATATATAATTTAGATTACCAATAGCTAACATTACCGGAAGACCACAAATTGCTGAAGCTACTATAAGCGGTAAAAAAAAAGAAGCAATTGTACATTGTGCATTGGAAGCATGTAAAATTTTGGATATGTATGGACTTTTAAGACAATCTACTCATGGTAAATATATTTATGTTTATTAATTTATACAATTGTACAGTAGGACCTCAATTAACTGTCAGTTATCATATGACTACTCTCAGGTGCTTAGCTATGTACATAGGCCTATATACTCTAGCTGACCCATGTTTAGAAGCAAATCTTTTCTTCTTCAAACATCACCATGATGTAGTAGACAACCTGACCTTATTAGATGACATACATTTTTGTGTCCTTATGTGTTTCTTCCGCTCCCGGATTATTTTCCATATCCCAATGCATCACACCAATTACAAGTTAAAGTCTGTTTTGTAATTAAATAAATATACAAAGAAATGATAAACTGAGAAAGGAGAATATATTATTACTTATTATAAAATGTATTTATTGCATATTGTCTATTTTACTATTGCATTATAAATTGAATTACTGTAAAACTGTATATGACATTTTACTGTAATAAAAACAGACTTGCATGCAAATATGACAACGTACAAGTTATCCATTGAGCTGTAAATGGCTATCGTCGTATTTGATGTGATGTGTTTTGTTAGGTATGGCCTGAAAGTTTACCGAGAAAGACAGTTGATCGGGTGATAAATAATCGAGGTTCTGCAATATTTTATAAATAAAATTAATTAATTTTTTAGAAAGTAGAAAACGCAAAGAAAAGAATTGGGAAGAAGAAGATTTTTACGACAGTGATGAAGATAATTTTTTAGATCGTACTGGAGATGTTGATGCTAAGCGTAAAAAAAGAATGAAAAAGTTTGGAAAAGGTGCTGAAACTATTGACACTTATGAAACATTGGTACCTATGTATTTTCAAATAGTTATTATATTTGAATATTTCAAATGAAATTAAGTAATGATGTCATTTGTGTAATTTATTGGTGTTATTTTACTTTTTAGATTAATAAACACAAAATATTAATTGCTGACCTTAAACACACCAAGAGTAAATTGAATAGATTAAATAAAAATGTTACCAAAGAGTATGGAGAAAACAACGATGAAGACTCTTTAGATTCTTATATGTCTGATCTTAGAAACTATAAGACTGTAGATAAAATTGAAATCAAAAGATTAAAAGTAAAACCAAACCATTGGTCATATTAATAAAAATATATTATTTTATGTTTTTTTTTTTTTTTAACTAAACTTACAGATTAAAATTAATGAACTACAAGAAGAAGAAGAAAAACTGAGAAAAATAATCAATATTGTAAGACCTACTACTTTACCAGAACTTACTAAACCGCAGGTTGAAGAAAACACACCTAAAGTAGAAAAGATACTTAACATAAATCCAACAAGCAATAATAGTCAATCATCTATAATACCTACACTACCAAAAGAGATTAAGAACATTGAAAAAATAAAACCCAATGACGAATATAAAGTCAAAGCAGTTGTCAATAATGAATATGATAATTTAAAAGAAACTGAAGGTATTATAAATAAATTAATAACTATTCAGATTATTATATATATTTAGATAGTTTAGTAAAAATTACTGTTTTTTATTTAACTGAGTGTTTTAACCCTAATTTAAGGGTGTTTTAAAAACTGGTCACTCGTACATAATTTTTGACTTATAGTAAAAAAAACCTAGAAAATAATTTTTCAAAATGCGTTCTTATTTACTTAAATTTACTTTTAAACAAAAAATTCATTTTATGTAAAACCATATGGTACAATTAAAATATATTTACTATAATTACGTTAACATTGTGAATATGTTTATATATGACTGCCAAAAAATTTACTTTTCGAAAACTATTTTTTAAATTAATGTATTTCTTTTTACACAGAACTATTTGGTGTAATTAGAATTAAAATGGTGTTTTTAGTGTAAATAATTTTAAAAATAGCTATAAACTTCAGTCATAAATAAAAATTGTAAAAGTTAAATTGTTTTAATTTTTTATAAGGTATTGTTGATTTATAGGAGAAATAATGTAATGCGTAAAATACTATTACATGCATTTTTACTTAATAACGACACAAATATACTAAACGATTGCTACATTCCCCCACTTAGATAATACTATTTTAGCTATATCCATAGCATGTTAAAAATAAAGCCTTGTCAAAGTAACGGCAACCAATTTCCACTCGGTTACTTTGTCATAGTCAAACTATGCTACTTAAACATACAATATATTATCAATTAGTTAGATGGAGACAAAAAATATGGATATTGCATCCTCTTAAGCATAAATGCTCAAGAGATCTCCTTAACGAAAAAACTTTCCTTATAGACAAATGAATAAATTTTAAATATTTGAAGTACCTAGTGTCAATGGACACACCATTTAATCAAGTTGTGCTATCATGTATCTCTTCCCATATAATATATTATAATAATGCTGTATACAGATTGTAAATATTCATTTTCTTTAATAGAAATAATGAAAATTAATTAGTAAAAAAAAAAGTTGTACCCACCTATATAAGTTGCAGTTTAAATAATTGTTTTATCCGAGTATAAATATTACCGCTCTAGTTTTTGCAAAATTCTACCTTAAATTTTTGTGTTACACTATTCTTCAATTTTCTAGTGTCTTTCGACTTCATTTGGTGCCAAATATCCAAAATTTGAGTTATATCAATTCACATTACAATTTTGATAAATAAAATTATTATCATTAATAATTATGTTCTTAAAAAACAACAATTATTCTGATTAAAAAAAATGTAATTATATATTTTACATGTCATACTGAACATGAATATGTTAGAGACTATACATTTGTCTACCTTATATAATACATTATACATATATATATTACAATTTATAATTTTAATTTTTAGAGAAACTGTTAAAAGAATTGAAAGAAGCGGATAAAAGACAAAAACAGTTAGAAAAGAAAGATAAGAAGGTATGTATCTTAAAAGTAAAGTCCATTTAAACTATAATTTCCTTAATAGTTTCACTTTTACTTTCTTATTAAAAATTCATTATATATTAAGTAGTACCTAGTGTTTTAAATTTTAAGCTTCCAGTGGACATTCCAATATAATAATTTTACTCTTTTACTTTATTACCTTATTTTCTTACAGTTTTAACATTCTTTAAAAATGTTCTTATCTATATTTTAGATTAAATGTGAAAAATTTTAACTATTATTTTTATGTACTCAATTATTTTAAGACATTGAATAGACAGCCGACCAATTTTGATTTGTTACTGTCAAATCTTCATTGAACTACCACATTTATAAATATTATTGCACAATTCTTTAGTCTGAGCTATGCGGTGGGATGGCAGTATATGTAACTTATCATCTGTGATGTGATTACAGTATAGAAATTAAAAAAAAATTATAGAATAAAAATGTTAATATTATTATGAATTATTAAGTAATTTTATTAGTTAAATGATCACATGTCTTAGAAAGATCTATTCTGGTGAAATTATGAACACAGCTTTAGATTTGTAATTTGAATAAGAAAATTTTTTTTTTCTTGCACTTATATTCACTGTTTAAACAACAGTTTTTGGTTCAATTGCATTTCATAAAACCTTGTCTCTTTCCAATTGAATATTTGGCATCTACACTTTACAGTTCTAATTAATTAAACTAAACTAAATAATAATTTTAAAATTGTGGCTATAATGGCTTTTGTTTTTATTAAATGTTCACAATAATTCTTCATTTTATTTTTTATTTATTTGAATGAATTAAATATAATACTTATATAACAATTAGTTTAGCCTAAGCTTTATCAATTTATCCTGAAGTATAAGCTTTTATATTATAAAAAACATAACAAACTAGATTATTCTAGTCTACAAAGATCAATTCTAGTACATTTTGGCCTAGGAAAAACTAGTTAATCTTATAAACTGGTTTGACCGATAATGTGTACAATACATTCAAATATGAAATAAAATAACCTATACAATTTATTGACACTATTTATTATTATTTATTTGAAAACTTTATTATTTATATTTCAACATGTTGAGTTTAAAATTGTACCATAGGTACATGTTTTTGACAAATGCGCCTTTTTTTTAGTTGGAAAAACACACTGAGTATATTTGATTTTCAGATTTCTATAATTTATGATATAAATTGATTGTGAATAATCGATTAAGAAATAGCAATCAATTATCAATTCTTAGTAACTAACACAATGAATTGTTAAGGGGGTCAAATATCAAATCCATAATCTCCCTAGTATAAATATAGCAATAAACTGTAAGAATGACCAGACAGGCAGACACAACGTGGATATAAGGATTCTAAACATTGTATAGAAACCTAAAAACTTGAACTGCCCAACCAACAATGTCCAGTAAATATATTTAGACGTAAGAGAAGCACTAACTAAAATTTTAAACTATAAATATTTGCTACTGGGATTTTGTAATAAATTAGTTACAACATATCATATTATTATTAATCATATTATGATGAACATTTAATAGCTATATAATAATAATTGCTTGATAAATAGAAATAATCAATGCAAAAACAATGTCAATCTTATCTAATCCATGATTGATTCATCTTTCTAATCTATTTGCCTACGATGGGAATATACAAGATCAACTTTATCTGTAATGTATATCTGGTAAAAGCGTGCTAATCAAATTTCTTAAGGACTGTTGTAAATATTACAACACATTCACCTGATATTATTATTGAATGTAATATTACCTATTGGGATGTTAAAATTAAAATGTATTGAAATTGGTTTCAAGAATAAATTTTATATTTTATTGATATAAAAATTTTTTCCATTATTAATTATATATTTTTATTTAGATTATTGCTAAAACTAAAGAAAAATATGTATCTGAGGATTTTGGTAACATGATTTGGAAACCACCTGCTGATCAAACTGGAGATGGACGAACTAGTTTAAATGACAAATATGGTTATTGAAGAATAAATTATAATTCTGTTGTAAAATCAGTGAATACATGTAAATTTCTTATAAATAAACACAATTTATTTTTTTAATATACATTTAATTAAATTATATTGAATACCTACTACAATACTATACACAATTCACTCTAAGAAGGAACTTTGACATAAATTAATTTTTAGCAAGGCTGTGTACCCAAATGGAACAACCCTATTAAATGTCCAAATACCCAAACCGTTATAAATACATATAGGAACTTACTGTAACTAACCAAAATTCATATTGTTCTAACGGTTATTTTGATGAACCGTTATTAACCAAATGTTTTGTATAACATATAAATTTATATTTTTGAAAATTTTGTTATATTATAGCAAAATTATATTATAATTTATATTTAATATAATATTATAGTCCTATATTATAATCTGTAAATTAAAATTTTTTTTTTAAAAATCTACTTTTGATAACTATTGGACAAATTTCTATTCCTAACAATTATTGCACTATAAAATATCTACAACATTTTTATGTCATATCATTTTAAATATCCCTAACCCTATACATTTTATCAGTTGAACAAAATCAAAATATTTAAAAACTAAAATTGAACATAATCAAAACCAAAACGAATACTTAAAAATTATAACCCAAATGATTTATTTGGGTTATGGTTAATTTGATTTGAGTGTTTATTTAGTGTTTTTGATTATGTTAAATTAAGAACTCCAAACACAACTACACATTTTACCAGTTAAAACTAAACCATTATATTTTTATATATTTAGTGATAAACATTGATAAAGACGAGTTAGATTCCTATCAAGTAATATAATGCTATATGAAGTACGAGATCTAATCTTTACAGGTAACAACTGTAATAGAACTAATTGGATAACATACTGAAGAATAGGAATTGTACATTTTAAATTATTTGAATACGTGAGGTGTCAATGAAATAGTAATGTACTTCTGGTTGGTGACTTATTACCAAGTAAGATAACATGCCATGCTCACTGGCTATCACCATTCACAATGCATAGCAGTATACTAAGCAGTCACTAAGGTTCCTTTTTAAAGTGAACAGAATATAGTCACATCACCATTGTATTAAAAATAACTAGTGTATATTTAATCTATGGAGTCAGAAGTGTAGATATACATAATGTACCATCGTCAGAACCCGTCACACAAGTACCGCATTGATTTAGAGATGACCAATCACAAACAACTGGAATACTATGATGTTCTTTTAATGACAAAACAACATTTAATCCAGTACTTGTTATCTATAACAATATTTAAATTAAAATAATATGACACATTAAAATTAGATGGAACAAAATGTAGAATTATCAAGGGGAATATGGAGGCATACAGAGTAAATAAAAATATTACGGATATGGACACATGGGAATACAAATAAAAGTGACTTATCTGAGGTAAAGACAAAGAAAAATAAGTATATAATATACATATAATTTATTATTACTTTATATATATTTCCTCCACTGTTTTGACTATGGCATAGTAGCATATAACTACCAGATTGGTCTAATGTAAATGCCTGACTCATGTATGCATTGGGTTGAAGTGGATTATCTTTTTTAACATTCACTTCCCACACACACGATTGCTTATTACCATTCATACTAGTACGACAAATCTAAAAGGGAAAAAAATATTTTTATTGATAATGAAATAAATAATATTTATCATAAATTGAAATTACTTTGTTATCTGCTCCTAATGTGTAACAATCATTATGATCTGGAGATAGTTGTAGACACATCAAACGATCAGTATGTGGAGTCCATCGATCAACAATTTCGCTATGTCTCAGATCAACCGTACGTACTGATCCATCAGCACATCCTGCATATAATAATTGACCGTTATGATTATAGGCACAACATGTAACAGCAACATCATCGTTTCCCAATATGAGTTGCCTCTATAAAAATATGCCTTACTTATTAAATTAAATATACTTAAAATAATTAACAAAATTTATAAACATCAATAATACTTCAATTTTTTTAGTTTTGACATCGTATAAAAGTAATTTATTGTTATCTTTAGAAACAAGAGAACAAACAAATGTTGAATCAGAAGGTCCACACTTCACACATTGTATTTTTAGATTTGTTGATTGTTTAAATGGATTCAGTTCCCAAGAGTTTTTCATTTCTTTAGCATCATACAAAATTATTGAACAATCATCACATCCTAGCAATATGTAACGATCATTAGTTTTGAACCAATCTAAACTGTATACAACTTTTTTCAAATTTGTTGATCCTATTACTCTATAAATAAATAAAATATTAATTATTATGATAATATTAAAATTAATTAATAGATTTATTGAATTACTTAGGTGATGGGGCTGCTGACCAAATTTTCAAAAAACCATCAGTATCTGTACTTGATATAAGTGACCCAGACAAGTTAAACCAGCATTGAGTAATCTTTGTTTTATGTTCATTAAATGATTCCTATCAATCAATCATAACTTTTTATAAATGTTGATATAACTTGTTACATTAACACTTTTTTAAACTTACCTGGCTAAGCAAAAGGAATGGGGGAACTTTATGTTGTCTTTTATCTAAATTGTCTAAACTTGCATCACGAGGACCTCTACTACGTGTAGAATCACGTTCTAAAGATATTGATCGCTTTGACACTGTTCTACGGCTATTATCACTATAAAATGTATAATTGAATTTGTATAATAGCTATGAGCATGAAAACTGGCATGTTTTAGTCACGGTCCTAGCAGCAAAATTGTATTAGAGATACTCATCACTGTACAAACATAATATGCATTACAGTAAAAACACAATACAAAACACAAATGTATACCACACAATGCTAATGAGAATACCTAGCTTCAGGTGGAATGTGGGTCGTGGTATGGCAGCAAAAACAAGCCAGTTTTTGTGCCCAGGAATATAGTAAGAAATTATATTTTAACATTCTCATTAAATATTTTTATGACAGTTTTTCCCCATGATCTTTGCCAACGGTTATCTCTACCGGTTCAGACATGAGTAGCATGAACCTTGCCAACACAGCCAGTTGTACTCTGTAGTAATAATTTCATCAATATAACAAGTCCTATTGTAGTTATTATAGTTATATAATTTATTTATATGTATATAATTTTTATATTTTTTATTTAAATTGTTCGTCTACACAATAACATTAATGGATTAATTCTTAGTATTAAAATAAATAAACGTCTAAAATTGTTTTATAATTTGAATACCATTAATCTTTTATTTTGTATTTTATTTTCACCTGTCCTGTTAAAGTTAATACAAATAAAACACTTTTATCAATCTTTTATAACTATAAATGTTTGATTATTTTATTAGAGGAGTGAGGCGTCAATTTATTGTAAGAGGGGTGTCAAAAAATGTTTTGAATCATTCAGTCATAGTTATTGTAATATATAAATATTATGCCAATACATATTTTATTATTATTTAAAATTTATTCTAAAAATAAATATTCTCACCCAGTACTCCCAGGTCTAATCATAATATAAGATGAAGGAGATGTTGATAAGCTCGTACTAAGTTTTGAACTGGTTGCAACATGTTTCTTGTATCCCATATCTGTAGTTTTAATTATAGTTTTTAAAAGTAAATAAATCATAATACTAATATTGAATAAATTAATTTTAATTCACCTGTAGCAGAAGTAATTGGTTGAGATGTACGTTTTGTATTCACTTGTTTTCCAAGTATTGGACTGGTAGGTAACCCACCAATAGTTCTGATCAATGATCTTAAAGATTTCATGGACGTATCAGTATTGGTATTTTTTATAGTTTCTCTGAAAACAATATAATATTTTAATATATAATATTATTAACCAAATATACAAATTCATTACTGAGATACTGTGTAGAAATCATCAATAATGTCTAGTGGCTGAGTATGAAATGATCCACTGACTGTGTTGTATTTTGGTTGAGCAACTCCATCCGTAAGTTTTTGTTTGAGGGTATCAATTTCATCTTGAAGTCTTCGAATTTTGTTTGCATCATCTTCATAATTACATAAACTAGGACGTGGAATAATCTAACATATAATTAATAATAATGTATATAATTTATCAACTATTTTAAATATGGTATTTCATTAATACCATTAACTAGTAGATTATACTCTTTAAGGTGAAAAAAAGAAGAATTCATTTTTGTTTTTACATACTGATAATATCATTGATTATAAATTAGTAATATATAATCAATGATAATATGTATCATCTTCAAAATTGTATACATTCCATTAATAAATTAACAATATTTGAAACTAAAAATAATATATATCACGATATATTTCATAAAATTCTTAATTAAATAAATAGATCACATCATTTTTTACTAAAGTGGGTTACCAATGATATGATATGGTCGACCCGATAGCTAGATCAGATATAATATCAGGTTGTGTATAGATCCAAATAAAATCATGTCGGGTGGTTGAGTTATTTGAAAGCCGTAAAATTGAGTTACAGGTCACGTCATCTGTACATAACACCTTATTTGATTAGGGTTATTTGGTTAGGCCGATCAAATCATATTATGTGTAGCTTCCTTAAAATTGCACCAAAAAGGTGACAAAAAACAATTTTTTTAATAATATTATTGGGCAAAAATGTATGTAAATAATCAAGGAAATTAACCAGTAATAATATCAATAATAATTGGTAATACTATACCAATAAATTTACAGTGAAATTCTCACACTAATTAATATTTCACATTACAATAATTTTTTTGATCATCATCCGTTTGGTGGGTACCATTTTGGTGCAATTTTGGTAAAAATGTTACCTATCATTTTAGGTTAAAATTTTGTAACAAATCACAAGATATATATTATTTTTAGTTTTAGACATTATTAAATGAGTACAATTTAGAGGATAAAAAAAGGAACAGGAAAAAATGTTTTCATTTTTTCACCTTACAATGTATGATTAATGGCTTTCAAGATAATATTCATTTAATATTTTAGCCACCTTATTAAAGAAATAAACAAATAAACATCATTGTAAAACCACTAGCTCCCTCACTCCGCTCAGAATCGAAAATACAGGATAAATCTTGTATAAAATATAGCATATGGAACATATTTTAATGGTACAGTTTCACTGAATTATCATAAAATGTGAATACAATTTTGACAAAAAATAAAGAAAGCATAGGCATGCACAGACATTTTTCGTAGGTGGTGCATTTCTATTTATACCCTAAATTAGATGACCCGGGACAAATAAGCAAAAAGGTCATTCATGTAAAATTTTTCGAAATCGAGAAATTCCTTAAAAAAAAATTTTTACTGTAAAATATTAACTATATTTTCAAAAGTAACTTGTATCTTTTCTACAAACGAAATGTATCATGTATCTTGTATCAAGATACTCAAAATTAATGTATCATATATCATACATCAAGATACTTTTTCTTATAGTCTCTTGCCCAACCCTAACTATTAAATAAAATTTTTTTTAATTATAAGATGTTACCATATTTATTACTTTAGTAATCAAGGCAACTTAATTTGTTATTTTTTTTCATTTATAAAAAATGTATAAAAGTTGTTAAAAAGTTGTACATCATAGTACAATCAATAAATTCCTTACCCTACACAAAATCTAAAATAGGTAGATATATATGTTATGTTAAAATTAATGAACTTACTTGATAAACAATGGATAAAAAGTTATGTAGAGATATAAAAAATGAATCTTGCCACTGCTTGGTGAAGTAAATAGCAAACAATGGATTATCTTCAATATTTTTTAAATATGGCAACACTTAAATATAAAATACATTTAATTGAAAAATGTAATTAAATCAAAAAAGAACATTATCTTACTAAACCAATCCTTCCATTCATTTTGCATTTGCAGATCATTGGTCATTTTTGTTAAAAACTCATTTACTTTATCTGTACGATTATTAGTTAGAGCATGAATAACATAAAATTTGAATAAACTATTTTCCAATTTTTTTACGGCTGAAAATCAATGTATTTTTTTATTAATTAATATATATATATATATTTAGATTTATACCTATACAAGGTAAACGGAATAAAAATCCCTAATCCTAGAAAAAAACCATGGCTTTTTATATATATAATTAATTAATTTGTAATTAACATTTTTTATTTCCATTTTAATGTGACCTAATTAAAATATTATTTTTATATTTAAAACAAATATTTTGTAACTATAAAAATTTAATCTGATGAAGGTCTTGTAGGTATTAGTTAGTATTTATTATCAGTCAAGAACCTACAATTAACGGGGGGATGGTTTTGCCTTTAAAATCCTCACTTTATATATACCCAATTTAAAATACTAAGATAGTTGTAATAATATTTAATTTTTTAATTTTTTGATAGAGCTATAAATATTTTTTGTATTTGCCTATACTTATTATAATTTACCAGTTACCTACAACAAAATATATTTATTGCTGTTCATATTTGCAACATATTTTCAGTAGATATAGATAAAGCCATAGGAAATAGGTATACCCACTGTTGTACAAGCGTAAGTAGGTATATAAATTGTAAAATATAGATTTGTTTCCATTATTTAATTAATATATTTAATATTTTTTTCTAATTAGGAAGGTCATCAATTTAAAATAAGTTCTCACAGGGACTTTTATTCCGGGATTAATGTATAACAAACCATAAGATATGTCTTGATCTAGCTTGGAAAATAATTTATTTTCAAAATGTGTCCAGAGTTCTCTAATTGTAGATAAATCATATGAATACACCAATTGTAATATTTGATCAACTAGTTTATCAACCTAAAATAAACAAAATGATTATAATTTGAATAATATATTTTAAATAGAGTAAAAATACTAAATAATCTTGTTGAATTACATTATTTCTAGATTATTAGGTATACCTAACTGTCCTGAAATAATATTAATTGAATTACTTGGATTATCACTTACTCTAAATCCTTTATCTTTATCAAGTTTTGCATCGACATCAAACCATTTTAATGCATTAGTAAATCCTCGGAATAATAAATATTCACGGATTAACTCATCAATGTGTTGCATATGAGGCATTTTATATGTTTTTTAGATTGTAAAAATAATACACTAGCTACGTAGTTACTGTCTACTGAGTTACAAGTTAACATACATTTATTTTTATTTAAATAAATATCACACGAGTTAATAATAACATTCATAAATTACAGTAATACAATTGCAAATTATTAAAAAAAGCATATACATATTTTGTTTTATATATTTATTATTTATAGTGATATCAGTATACTATGATAAGCACGGTGATAAGTGTACTGATAACATTATGTAAGTAATGTAAGTTATGAATATTTTCGACCCGGGAAAATGAATCGAATTGGCCCTTTTACGAAACAAAAAATCATATATCATGATATAGAAAACATAAATGAAAAACTAGTGATGACTGGATACCCCAAAAACTTTTTTGTAGCGTCTTAATAATAAAGAACTCAATTAATTTACAAATTACCTTAGAAAGAATTTCGAAATGTATTATTTAATAAAAAATACAAAATATTTCCAAAATTAAAATATCGTTAAATACATAGATCGTATGTATTATAATTTTCACTGTAATGAAATGACGGCGTGTGAATGTGCATAGTGTTTTATACGAATTTTAGGCCTTAAACTCAAAATTTAGGCTCGAAAATTCATATATGGACAATTAAAAATATTAATTGATTTTGGAAAGTTAGAGAGGTAGTTAGGTAGTTAGGTAAGTTAGGAGTAAGGTACCTAAATAATAATAAATGATAGGTATTATTGTGGATTTTTTTGATGAAAAAACATCTGTTTATAGTTTTAAGAAAAAATGTAATAAGTGACTTGGAGTTAGGCACCTATACATGGGTATTGCGCAAAAAATATGAATAGTATCAATAAAGTCACGAACATCAAAGGAATATTAGTTTTTTTTAAATTTTAATTATATATACCTACCTAGTCTATCAATTACCGACTAAAATTATTGATTTCGAAGAAAATTTAAAATCTAATTAGGAAAAAAAAATGCAATAAATGTTGAAAGATTCAATTATGTATAGGTACCTATTATTATTATGTATTGAAGTGGAGTAAGTGGAAATAAATAGTAAAATCTGCAGGAATATGGGAATATCCGGAATTTGAATGATTTATGGGAATTTTATATAGGTAGTGAATGTTTAAAAATAAATGTAAACTTGAACCTACCCAAATTTAGTCTAAAAAATTAAACTGTTAAGTACTCCTACAAACGTCAAAAACAAATCTATCGTTTAGAATTTTTTAAGATTTTAAATATTATCATTGTAATTATTTATTAAATATGAACAAGACTCCTAGGGGCCTGAGGATCTATAGAACTATAGCCGAGAGCCCAGTCCGCCTTTGGTCCAATAACGTGATTATAGCTTATACTAGGTAAATTATAATTCGCATAGCTAGGCTTGACGCTTGGTAGCATATGCATACCTATACCATTGATTATATAATAAACTTATATAATCAATGCCTATACATATAATAAACAATAGTTGTCAATATCAAAAGCAATAAATTGATTTTCTGATAAATTTTTAATATTTTATAATATAGGTAATATACACAGAATAAGTTTGACTTATTTTGTGATATATAATAATATATACCTAGCACATCTTAGCATTTTTTATCTGGTAAGATTAAGTAGCTGGTAATTCGTTTTTTCATGCACTTACCTATGTGCCTGAATCATTAAAAAGCATATTACCTAAACTTATATAGGCTATAATATTGATATAGATTTATGGCGGTGGCCCTCATCGTGGGCACCGGCTCCCACCAGGAAATTTCCCGGTATCCCGGTGGGTCAATCCGCCCCTGTAGGTAGGTATGATGTAACATGTTATGTACACATAACACAGAATATTCTGTGTACATAATATCAGGGGCGTCATTTGGGGAGGGGCAGGGTATGCAATGGCACCATCACTAATTTAAAAGTGGCCTGCCGCCAATGCTCTAATGCACCGCCGCCATAGAATATATAATTACGCCGACCAAATTTTCGTAATAGTTGGGAAAAAAAGTCGAAGACGCATTTTTTTTTTTTTCATGCTTATTTACGTAGGTAGCATTAGAATGTGAAGAAAACGGCCCGTTGAAATGTTAAAATTGGCCTGCCAGGACTAAAAGCCCACACACCCGAAAAAAATACTGAAATGACGCCCCTGCATAATATATACATATATATTATGTAGGTAGGTATATCATAATTAGTATTCTGCAGAATAAAATGCATTTTAACTTCTATGGATTTGTCATTTGACAAGAAGAATTACTATTACAACCACGATTATAACTTATAAAACAATACATTTTGCTATCAAAAAATTATCCAACACAATTTGAATGATTTCCACATTCATCCGGTTCGTGGATGGTGGAATCAGGTTTGTCAATTATTTCCATTGAAGAGAAGCAGGTACGGAAATGAAATTTGAAAGAAGTCATTGATAAATTCGCTCAAATGAAAGATCGAAAAGCTAATTTTAGATTCTGAGCGTAGCGAGGAAGCGTATGATTTTACAATGATGTTTATTTTTTTATTTTTCTGTAAACACTTTTTCTACCAGAAGGAGTGCTCCGATCATTTTCGATTTTCATAATAGTTTTTTAATGCGTAAGCAAAAACTACCAAAAAATTACGAAAAATACGATTTTGTAAAATCGAGAATTTTAATTTCGTCGTAATTTCGAAAATATTGACTTTATAATCTTGAAATTTTTACCGAATATTTAATTTAGTAATATATTTACGTTGATTAAGTTTTTTGAAATTTTGGGCTATTTATAGACATTTTTAGTTTTCGAGGTTTTTAAGTCCTAAAAG
>JAIPRL010000692.1:33142-68122 GCA_025469235.1 Pemphigus obesinymphae
ATTAAATGATGAATCCCACGATAATTTGATTTTTGTTTGTATCAAACTACCGAGCAGTCAACTTATAGTGCAGTTTTGTGTTGTGTGTTTTTATATAGTATTTTATTATTTTTACTTTATACATAAACATAATACTTACACTCCAAAATACATTATGGCAAATAAAAAAGGATATCTTTCTAAATCCAAAGAAAAAAAAAACGTCAGAAAGAATAGAGGGAGTCTTCTTAATCAACGTAAAATCTGGAGGTAATTTAAATTGTTTCTACTTTTTAATAATTATTGATTAAATTAATTAATTAGGTAATTAATTAATATATTTTATTATTTGCATGTTTCGTTGTATATTTCAGACATAAGTGTGTCGAATTCTCTGCAGTCCACAACAATGTTGTCGAATTCAAATGACGTAGAAACTGCAGGTATAAAATATTGTCATGGCCACGGTCGCCTTGCAATGCGGGATGGGTATATTGAATGAAAGTAATTCAACGAGTATTAGATTTAGAATGACTATTTAGTCATGATGGGAATGTTAGGAGGGACATTCTTGATTTAAGGTGAAATTTATTGGAAATTATGGTTTAAACGTTAAAATATTTTTATTTTACAATGTGGCTCATCACAAATATTCTATAATTAAATTACCAACATTTTTATTATGACTATAAAATCTGGGTGTGATCAATGTGTTTAGAAAATCAATATATATTATAAATTTGCCATCTCAAAATTGTATTAAATTAAAAAAAAAATTACATTTATATTGATATTTTATTCGGATAATACAAATTTTATTATTTAATATTTTTAAATGATATATAAGTATATACATATTTCGTAACTCGACTAATTGTTTTAGGAAAACAAAATCCTAATATTTGTAGGAGATATTATACTATCTTCGTGAATCCTCTTCTTCAGACACATTGATGTATTTTGATTATAGTCGTTAATTAATCCTTTAATAATAATAATAATAATTAATGTGTGAAATTTTGAACCCAGAAGTAAACAATGATTTGCCGAGCGCAATTAAGCTGAAGACATGTCGAGAGTTTAATCTGAATAATTAAAAACGCTATCTGTGAGACAAAATAAAATAAATTAAAGGATTGAAACCCGTTAATTTATTACCTAAGTAAATGTACCTAAAAAAATAATAGTAAATAAATGAAATGCGAATTTTGAATACGTCACGGATAGATAAATCGATAACAATGCACTAGAGAGCATGGACAAAAGGAGCCACCAAATGTAATATTTTAATAAAGGATCAAAATATATACGTGCCGGTGGTATGCTCAAAAAAATGTATACGATGCTCTTCCGGTCAAGACACAAAATTCACACGCCACGTGTTAACCTGCATTTAGATGGCACCCTCTGCAAATTTCTTATTCCGTGTTATAGCGTTTATTATTATATTGAACTTGTTTCTGTGATCACATTGATATTACACGCTATGTCACGACCCCCCCCCCACAACCATTCGCTCGCTATTCCAAGCCACGCGTTTTAAAATATTTCGAAAAACCCGTTACGGGTGATGAGCAATATCATGTCCATTTACTATCGGAATATCCTCGGCACATGTTATTGTTGGAAAATTGTATTTTTAACCACGTATAACGAAAAAAATTTCCTTTCCCGATTAATATAGGATGAAAAAAAAAAGTTAATATTTCCGAATGGGCGCGGGCGGGGCTGGCGCAATGTACGTCCCAAAATCGGCGGTTACTGTAATACCTAGACTGATTTATACAAATAATCGCCATAGCTATTTCTTCCAATACCTCTTCACCAATCACTATCATTCACCGTATCACTATTATTGTGGAACAATCCATAGTTATTTATTAGTCGATTTGAAATACAAAATGGTACTGACATTTAAGTTTTGAACGTACCTACCGAGCCCGTAAAGGTAAAGTTCACTGATCGTTTTGTGTGTGCATGGTATTAATGCGCATAATACCAATATCACACGTATTAACACGGCGTGGCACGTATACGCGAGTAACACGTGGCATGTGAAAATAGCGTATCTCGGACCTCACCTCCCGTCCATATCAGTATACATATCATGTCAGTTCAGTCTGTTATGTCTCGGATAGCAAAAATTACTGAAGACGGACGCCAAAACGCGATGAGAACAATGCACACGCACTTGTGCGTGATTTATTATTATTATTATTATTATTATTGTTGTTTTTATTTATATTATATTTGTTATTATATATTGTATTATTATAATTAATATTATATTATCTATCCATGTTGTTTATTATTATGACCGTACGTTATACTTCAAATTCATAAAATTATAAATTTAAAAATAATCATTTAATAATAATTTAGCTATTGGTTTCCCAAAACCTGCAGTTTGTTGTTGCTTGATAAAATATGATAAAATATTTTATGTGAATTCGACATAGATGATAATAAATATTAGATACTATCAAAATGATAATACAGTATGATAATGATAAATAGTGATAGTAATAGTAATAGTGATAATAATTTTGACGGAACGAAAAGAAAGAAATGATGCAATGTGCGACCAACGCATTTTTTTTTCGCTGATCCGTCACATGTAGAATGCGACTGAACTCAACTGAATTGAACTCAACGGAGCCAGTGTGCTTGCTTCTTATGACCTAGATAAGAGCAGCCGTCTGTTAAACCACGAACTAAGATAGTATGGCCTGAAAACGACAAGGAAGACGGATGGTAGTGGTGCGATTACATTTTGTTACGGTGAAATTCGTAAGTGGGGGAATTTAAGCGATAATCTATCATGCGATCCTAGCGAACATATGCCATACCACACATACGTAGCATGTAGTCTACGTATGAATATGTTGTCGAAACTATAAGCTAGGTGGCGTTATAATTGCATAGATTCCTTCACCTTGATATTCACAGTAACAATTTGCTTGCGCGTATTAATCCGTCGTTTCCAGTCCATATTATCTTAGTTCGTGGTTAGACATAGCATATTATATTTGAATATCATAGTTGAATTATAATCAACAGAGAACGACGTCGGGTTGAATGCGAAGGAAATTTAAATAACATATTGGGGGTTTATTTGAAATGATATTGGCTATTTTATTTGAATTTCTCATGCATTCTGTTCGATCATTTTGTATCTGTTATGTTTATTTCACAAGTACGAACATATTATTATATTACATTTTTCTAAGTATTACTATATTTATCATTGTTATCGTTTAAAATGAATATTATAGATTGTACCAAAACTAATAAAACATTATATTAGGTACTTATTTTTTCAAGAGTAATCCAAAAATAGTATAATTTTATACACTGCTCCCGTAATAAACACTCAAAAACACCAGTTTCGAAAACAATAACAATTTCGTACTTGTAAAAACTGCTGAAGTATACTATTCTAAAATAACAAGTACATCAGTCTATTGAAACGACATTTTTCAAGACCAATATGAACGTCAGGGGAAAATAATACGTTTTCCGAGACACTATAGAACATCGTAAGCACATGTTTAAAATTGAAAATGGTTCTCTCGTGAAGTCTTGTTATGCAATCCGTATACTATACGATAGATTTACTTTTTGAGTACCTATATAACATTCATATACATATGTACCTATAATAATAATATATAATATAATATTATTTTGGTGTTGTATATTTTCTTAATTTTTCTCGTACAAAGTCTGTGTGTATGCTCACTAAGGGTCATCTAAATAATACAATTCGAAACTATAAAATAACGTTAGGTAGGTACCTAACTGAATTTCACTTAGAAATAATAACATTTTGTCGTCTGAAGTAATTCAAGAACTCTATTAAAAACTGTTTTTCGTGCTATATTATATCATACAATTTTACTTATTTCTGTCGAATTGAAAATATGCACAAAACCGGTATATTATTCAATAGATCAAACCCCTTATTTTAGTAAAAAGAAGTTTACTCGATTGAACTTGAAAAAAAAATTGTTTTTATCGATCCACTATAAGACTTCTAATTACTTATACCAACGCCAAATGCATTTTATCGTCGGTAAAACGACAAAAAGCTATATGACATATTTTTTACAAAAATAATATTTTAAGATTTGTATTTCGGCTCCGGAAATTAAAAAATAAAGTATAAATATAAAATTTGGTTATTATGGGTTTTTAATTAGAATCTTAAAACTTAAAACTAACGTTAAACAATGGTTGGATTATAACGTAAAAATGTATATTTATAACAAATACAGGCCGATAAAAATTTGGATTAGCTTACGAAAATGCTTTTTCAGTCCCATCACTTTAATATCTACATCTAACAGTCCAATTGATAAAATAACATTTAAATTAAAGTTGTAATTGGAAATTATATATATATAAGTATGAATTCTGTAACATCAATCTACGAGTATATGGGGTTTGTTGTTAGGTATTAGTGTTTATTTTTGAGAGCTGTCAGAGCAATTTTTTAAAAATCATGTTAATGACATATTATTTAGGGAAATTTTAGTAGGATGGAGCCGACCTTTTCAATGGTATTTGTATTACTATGTACTATATAGCCACCTTCCCTACAAATACAAATTTAAACGGATCTTTCTCTTATAAATTTTGCCTCTCTCATATTGTAAGACCCTGGATATAAATGCCGCTGTATAATATATAGTATATATATATATTGATTTTGTCTAATATTTATGTATATAACAATTTCTATATGTCTTAATCGGGATACTTGATTTTCAATTTCATTATTTTTTCATCTATATCTAGATAAAAATTAGTGTACTTAAATTTATAGTTATCTTAATAGGTAACATTTTTCCTAGTTAGTTCTAACAGTAATGTTATTACATTATTATAGTGGAGTCAAGTGGTAGAAAACAGAATAATACATAATTTGCTGTAGTGCTTTTTATCGACCCTAAATTCACAAAATGTTTCCACCGGCAAACTTAACAAATAAAAAGAGGAAAGGAGAAGAAAAAAAGAATATCGCTGAGCTTTATGGATTGTTCGCAGTGTATTTGAGGATAAATGTTTCAGCCGTACATGTATTATACCCACGGACTAGCGTGGTTTATTTATTAACTTTTGTTTTTTTCCATCCGGTCGGTAATGCTTTCGAATAAATGTACCGTATTTTATTTTTTTAGTATTCCCTTTTTCAAAACTTTTATTGAATTAGTAGAAATAATATGGAAATTATACGGGAATTAGACACTAGAAACGTAATATAAGTTGATATAATTATAAAATCTGGAGCAAAAAAAAAAAAAAAACCATTTTCAGTGCAAAAGCAGACGAATGAAAAATATTTAGTTTTTCTTCGATAATCACTTTTATAAATAATTAGCGCTGTAATAGTATATTTATTTTAAAAGGTATTAGGAGGTAAATTAAGAAACGGTTTTGAACGATTAGAGCTCTTGTTATTTTTAAAAAGTTCAAACAACTTCGATTATCAATAAACATTATATAGGTACATGTAATATTAATAATTATTTTAAAACTGGTTACCGATTTTAAACATTCAGTCAAGATTACTGATTTTTCTATATCCGGTTTTATTCATCGTATTTATCAGTCAATCAGTTAGGCTTTTATACAGGCCAAATGAAAATGTATTAAGTTTTATTGTGGACGGCTTGGGAAAAATGTAATAACGATTCACTAAATAAAATGATCATTATATTTTCAACACGAAAGTATGTACAATTTTTAGCATATATCTTTCGGAATATTTAAATCTAAGAATATACATAGAATTATGTTTTCTATTCATTTAATTTTGATCCTACAGCGATACAAACTTTTTTTTTTAATTTATTGAAAAAAGCTTTTTTTCATTCGCGAATATTATGTATTGTTCGAATAATTATTCTAAACTTATCCTGATGTATAAGAAGGATATATTCGAACGGTTATAGTTTCTTATAGTTATTATAATGTAACAATTTTTTTTTTTTTTTTTTGATGTTTAACAATAATATGGTACACCATCTAATTTTGAACCATATTATACCGTTTTAATATTTAAACAATAAATAAATAAATAACGACGACCGTGTCATGTATAGGGTGGAGTACACTGTAACTGTAATCGGTTAGCATAATATGTTTAAGACCCAGTCATGTGTATTTTCCACGTTTCTACACACAAAAAACCTTTTTAATAATTAAATTTCTCACTAGTACTTTTCGAGGCCAATGCGTAACGGTCACTCCGTAACCATTGAACATCCAAACGTTCGTGTCTGGCTCGTCTAGGCCATACGTACAAGTATGTACACTTGGAGATCAAAAAACTGCCCAGATCTTTATGGATATTTCTTATAATATTATATTAAGTATATAGTTGGTAATATGATTAATGTTTTTTTTTATTGCCACTGTCGTAGGTTTTTCATTTTATAAAGTACAATAAAAATCGAACAAATACTCACCCAACCGATGACCTACACAGGTTCGTTTAATATGGCATTTTGTTTCTCCTCCGTAAACATTGTATTTTTGTATATAAATAAAAATTTTATATTTTAATTACATTTGTTATATGATCTGGTTTATGACCGATGGAGAAAAATAAAGAAAACTTGAAAAAAATAATCCTTTTGTATGGGGTTTATTGGGACATTATAACCGATAGACGTGTTTTTGACGGCAGAGCATTCTTGTGGAAAACATGACGATATCAATAATAATCTGATTCCAAAACAACAGGGCGCATAGGCGGCATTTGGGGGGGGGGCATGAGGGTGCAATTGCATCCATGAGAATTATTTTGTGGGGGCAGAAGTATCATTTAGCACCCACAGACAACAGACAAAAATAATTAAGTAAAATATCATCTATTATATATTGCTATATAACAAACTCATACGTAAATAGTGTATTTTAGAGCACTAAGTGTGCGCACTATGCTGTACGAAATGTATAATAAATGCATTTCGAATTTTCATAGTGTGTTGTTAAAAATAACATTTAATATAAGAATTATTGGGCAAAATACCAAATGTTATCGATAATAATTGATAAACCACTTTAATACCATAGAATTCTATAATGTTAATACTTTATTTATTATTCCTTGAAATTTTTATTGCTGTATATAGTTGGTTTATGAATCATAAGAATTTTTGCACCCTCATTAGTTTTTACCAAGTGCCGCCTATGAGTCCAGAAATGGTAAAATTTTATGGAATAAATTCCATAGCCAATTTAAAGATAGATTTGAAGTTGACAATGAGTGGGAAGCTGTCGTAAAATAATTATTTATTCCTAGTATAAGTTCAAAATACATTATATTAATATTCAGTCAAATCCTAATATTAAATTATTATAAAAAAAAAAATAATAATTATATAAATATATCAGTATACCTTATATTCGTGCAGATCATTACATACAAAATCAAATTAATTAATTATTATAAAATATATTGTAAAAAAAATTATATAAATATATCAGTATAGGTACTTAATATTTAGTCAGATATATATATATATATAGAAACATATTTGTATTTTTATATTTTATTTTGTGCAAAATATAATGTAAATATGTTTCTAATATTTTCTACTAGACGAGATGATCTATATTATTGGGTCTATTTCTTTGCGTCAAATTTGCTCCATTCGAATTGTCTTCATTTGGCCTAACACATTCTATTTCAAGATCAATTATAGTATTATGTAGTATGCAAATTGCTTTTATAATGTGATCTGCATTTTTCACTTTGGTTTCAATACTTTTTTTTGTAAAATTCGAAATTTTGATGATGCAATTCCGAAAGCACATTCAATTATCATTCGAGAACAAGAAAGTATATAATTATAGTATTTTTTATTTTCATCGTCTAATTGTCTATATGGGTATGATCCCATTAAATAAGTCCTCAGAGGAAAATCTTCATCTTCCACGAAGACAAACGGAACTCTATATTTGAATCTGGCAGAAATCTTTGTTCAAGTAATTTTAACGAAATATTTTCCAAACGAATGTGAACATTAGAATTTGAAAATATTCCGCCATCAATGTCTTTTCCGTAAGCTCCCACGTGAATAATTATAAATGTATAATTAGCATTAGCTACAGCCATCAACACTAATGAAAAATATTGTTAATAATTAAAAAACATAATTTATAGAATTTTTAGGAAATTTTAATCGTATGTGTTTGCTATCAATACTACCGATATAATGCGGAAAATTCCATTTATCATAAAAATGTTCGGCGATTTTTTCGAAATCTGTAACACTTGGTGTAGACATATGTTTTTCCTAAATACATTTCCAAATAGCTTAACAGACTTTGTCTAAAAGCTAAACCGGTCACTAAGAACATAAAAATAAAATACGAAAATGTATGAATATATACGAATAGAATACTCAATAAAAATATATTTTTTTAAATTTAATAAAAAGTTGTATTATATTTTATTTATTTAAATACATTTTATAGAAATTATCTATATAGGTACATAGAATTATATACATATATATTTATTTGGAAAATAAAAATTTGAATTTACAGTTAGTATTTCGAAATTATTTAAAGAAGAAGATGCTAAAAAAAACGGAGGAGTCTGCGTGATCAATTATTGAAAGAAATCAAAAAAATACCGAAAAGTGCGTCTGGAAGTGGACAAGAATTTGCATCACTTTATAAGGGAAAATGGTGTTATTATCAATTAATGCTTTTCTTAAATAAAATACCTCAGCCCCTCCCACCCACCCTATATTAAAAGCTATCGGTTCATTCTGCAGTATTTTCCTTATGACTGCATCCCGTGCAATGACCTTACTTAATACATTTTATTTAATTTCTTTTTACACATATAACGAGTTTTACGAAAAAAAAAATCGTCACCGCTGTGAGTATAGGTATATGTACTCGAGAACGATTCGTTTCGGAATTGTATAGATTTTAATATTTTATATTTGAGTACTTTTGGATAATTTATTTAAATAAAATAAGACCTAAATCCCCAAAAATGTTTACTTTTTATGGTAAGCAAATACGTATTTTGGTAACAGACTAAAAAAATAGTCTGTGTTTTGCACTGAAAATGGAAACTTCATTACCGAAATACGTATTTGCTTACAATAAAAAGTAGAAATGTTTGTGGAGGTCTTATTAGATTTTAATACTAACTATTTATAAATACTATATAATATACATAGGTACCTACATTATTCCGCAAATTTCATATATACCTATATATATTAATATACACGTTTTCGCATGATTTTAAGTGCTTTCCTGCGATAATGGTCGTTTGCTCTCGTTATTAAAATATGTATTTTTTTTATTTATAGAAAATTTTAATAATATTATAATATAAGTAAAAATAACTAGCGAGAATCGAGTCACGTATACGAGTGCAAAAGAACTCGTATGGGTGAAAAATTTCCTTGTAGTTAAAAAAAAATGATCTATAAAATCTTAAAATATTCACAGTAGGTACCTACTAGTAAGTATGTATACTTCACTATTATAATTTGTACGTTACATTATAAACATTTATATACATTTTTTTTAACGTTTACTGACTGACCTGGAATGTATTTTTGGTTGGTACAAATTTAATTATTGTACGACAAAATATATGAGAATACGTGCATAAAATACATGCGACTTACAAAATATACTGTCGTTGGTATAAGTCGTCACGTTGACGAACGTAAATTAACGGTGCAGCCACATTGAATTTAAAATCATGCGGAATCGTGTATTTACTCTATATAAATCAAATCAGTAGCGGCTCTAGTATTTAATCTGGGGAGGGGAGGCAAAATTGAGTTAATGACCTTTTTTTTTTTGGTTATTAGATATCATAGACCACAATAATAGAACTATCCCAAAGACACTATTTATGATTTATGGGGAGAGGGTGCCTCACTTAAATAAGCAAAAAAGAAACATCAATACAAAAAGTTATACATTTAGGAAAGCCGCCACTGAACCAAATATGCGGAAATATATATAAATATATATTAAGTAAATGGCTATTAAATGTATACGATTACCTATACACATTTTGCGGAATCGTTTTACAGATGAATCATAGATGACTTCTATTGTATATGTTGTTTGAATTTGGGGAGGAGCGAGGGAACGGAGATCTTCTACTACCTTTAAATAAAAAACTAGTGTCCCTCTACCACAATATTTCGATGAATATGGGGAACCACTTATAACCGGTATTTCTGGGGACCATGTCCGGCCCACGTCCAGTTTTAAATAAATAGGTACCTATAATACGATTTTATATATTAATGTAAAAACATATAAATAAATGTAAGTACTTATGTAAATATTATAAACATATTAGATTCTAAAGAAAAAATACTATAAAATTAGTATTCATATTATACATGCATATATTTTAATAGATTATCTTCTTCTCCTTCACCTTTTGTCCCACCTATTCGGGTTGGGCCACTCTAGTCCTATACTTCCATTTAACTCTATCTCCTGTATCTTCTTCATTTATTCCCACTATCCTCATATTACTCGCCATCACATCCACCTACCTCTTTTTCGGTTTTCCTCTCCCCCTCTTATCATCAATATACAATTCCTTTACTATTCTTACTGCCTCAGTCTCTTCCCTCCTTATTACACATCCAAGCCATTTTAATCTATTTGTTGTACGATGATGTGATTTTTTAAAACATTTTTTTTTTATGTCTATGTACAAAATTTCTACTAAAAGGAGAACTTCGATTTTTATAAGCTTACCCGTTTTCCGGTAGCAAATATCATCTAGTTGGTACTTTAGAGAGGTAATTTTTTCGATAAACGCGTAAGAAAAAACTATAAAAAATTAGTATAAAAATCAAAAAATACGATTTTGGTAAAATTCATTATAACTCCGAACATATTGATGGTAGTGGCATGACATTTTTACCATAAATATATATAGGTACGTAAAAAATTAATACCAACATTTTCGAAAATGTTTACCCATTTTTAGGCTATTTATAGCAATATGCTAATTCGAGAAATTTAATTCATAGGCATAATTTTAGTTTTTAAGACCCAAAAATTCAATATAGAGCTACAAATACACCATTCTAGATAGGTACATACAAAAATTTTTAATAATCGGTAGGTACAATATTTTTCAATAATCATTGAAATTTTTTTTTTTGAATATTCATTAAATTTTTTCGACATTTTAGTATGAAATGTGTACGAATTTTGTGGAAATAATGAATCTATAAACTTGAAATTTTCATTAAATACGCATATTAGCACAGTATGAAGGTGAAAACAGTTTGATAATTTTTTTCCTAATTTTGGGCTATTCATAGCAATTTTCAATTTTAAGCAATTTAATTTATAATAGTCTTAATTTTAGGTTTTCAGACCTGAAAATTGAATATAGTATTAAAATTACGTCATTCTAACTACACATAAAAAATATATTTAAAAAATGGTCAATGCAATAGTTTTTAACAGCGATTTGATATTTTTGACTATATATGTTATTTTGGTATGAAATGTGTTCGAATTTCGAAGAAATAATAGACCTATTAAATTTGAAATTTTCACCAAAAACATAATATGTACCTACCTATGTACATTATGAATGCAAAAACATTTTTGAACATTTTTACTCATTTTTAGGCTACTTATAACAAATATAAAAAGTGACGAATACTTTTTTCATATAGAATTATTTTCGTAAAAAGTCTAAAATTACGAAATCGTGACCGTTTTGCTGTAAAATGCGAAAAACAACGAACATGCGTGTAAAAGTTGAACACATTTATTTGGATGAGGGGGAGAAGCAAGCTCTAATAAAATTAGGGGACACCATATAATATTGAAATTCATCACTTTCCTCTTCGAATTCAAAAAGAGCACATTTTTAGATTTCCCCTATTTTTGTTAATTTTACTATAACAGATACTTACAAATATTAGCGTCATCCTTATTATTGAATTTTAGATTTTTAATTTCATATTCACCTATTTTGTTTGATACTATAAAAAAGTATTTTGAGTTAAAATTAGTTATAATTGATCACATATTGACTTAATGGTTGAAAAATAGACAAATGGGTTATTTTTATAGATATTTTGAACTAAATTAAAATAACTATAACACCCAACAGAAAAATGTAAAGAACTTTACTTATAAAACTTAAAATTGCCTATACCAGTATTTTTCATAAAATTTCTCATAAGTCCAGTTCCAAAGAAAACAATAAAATACAAAATATTTTATTTATTTAAAAAAATGCAATTTATATTTTACGGTTAATATACATTTATTTTGATAAATGATTATAGTTATTATAAAATGCATTTTATAATAATTATATAATTATTACTACCTAATAATTAGGTTATGAGTAGAGGTCGGATTTTTATGATTTTACATATTTGTTTCTAGTCTATGCAGTTAAATAAGGGTAAGATATCTTAATGGTTCATGAAACATACAAAAAGAAAAAAATAGTTTTGCATAATAAGCATATTTTAGGGCTTAGAGAATATTCAAAACGTTAGAGATTATTTGAGAATATAACACAATATTCAAATTTTTGTTAATATTTTTTCGAAGAAAATAATTTTTTTATAATTTTTATGTACTTCCATATTCATGTGCTATAGGCTACGGAGTATTAAAAATTCTAAAATAAAAATTATATGTATCTATATATATTTATATATATATATATAAAATTACAAATAGGTAAAACATTTGATAACAAATTACATTTATTAACTATTTTTCATTTTATAATAAATTTACATTTAATAAACGGCTTATTGCTTATTTAGGTATTATTATTATATTATTCCAATATCTACTACTTATTCGGTGTCTAAATGAGGTATGTAAAAAGAAAATGTTATGATACTGTATAATATAATGCGATAATAAATTTTTTATTAAATATATATGAATAAGGCACTTTAAGCTTATACATTTTAGCCAAGTGATATAATACTTTTAATCCACATTGATATAGTGTAGTTTTTATGGGTATTGTGTTTATTATGTAAACAATAATATAGAAAATCCAATCAAATTATTTTTAAACAACACTATAAGCAAAAATACGTTATTATACTTTAACAAATCAATTTTTACAATAATATTATTTATATTTTTAATGTTTCTTATTGATATACCTGAATTTTTTACTAAATAAATATAAAAAAAAATTTAATTACTAATTATGAATAATATATTATAATCATAAACATTTTTATATATACTTTTTAAATAAAATATACACATTGTTTATTAAATATATTATGAAGTTGTTTAAATAGATAATTATTAATAATTATTTCCATAGTTATACAGTTAAAGGCATTAACATTTATCTGTATTTACATATAAATTAAAAGTAAGAATTAGCTTTAAAAAAAAAATACATATTATGTATATGTTGATTATTTTAATAAACTAATATAAAATTAATATTACATTTTACAACTAGGTACAATAATAGAAAACTATACTATCTATTTTACTAAATGATATTAATCATAATTATGTAATATAAATTATAATGTGCAACGTTATGCCTAATATAATTTTAATTATAACCTTCTAGTATTATGAAACACATGCATAGATAACTCACATTCTCTGTGACCTATCTTGAGAAATATGAATATACTAGAAGTTCTCAGCCCTAGTAGTTACTAATATTTATATATCCACATTTAACTTATATAATACAATTATATTGGATGTAATTGCAGTATATTTCAGTATGTAATCTGTATAAGTTTTATAGCTATGTAGCTAAGTTTGAATAAGTTAGTACATTTTTTAACATGTTAAGTTTCAATATTTATAGGTTAAATAATAAATTAGAAGTTAAATAGGAAAATGTTTTTAATTTAATTAAAAATTAAAAATTTTAATAGTGTTAAAAATTTATTAATTGGAAATTTGTTTATGTATAAAGTAGTTTTTGACTTGTAAGGAATAAAATAATAATTATCTGAAAAATTAATTTATTACATTAAATGTAAATAACTTATACGAAAAGAACCAAACGTTTTTAAAGTGTACATTTTTGAAAAAATATTTTTTCTTTAATTTTTTTATTAAAAAATTGGAATGAACTTATTTAAATTATTATTAAATGAGTAACAAGCAAAAGAGTACTTACAATTAATATTATGGTATTGATACTAAGAATATAAAAATAATCTTATTAAGTTTTAACCTTTTAGTTTTGAGTCCAGAGCCTGCAATTAAGGAAAACTTTAAATTGTTATAAAGCTTAATTAAAATTGACTTGATATTCTACCTTGTTAATGGCTATCCTTGCATAATAATATATAAACTAATATTAGGTAGGTATATATTTATTATTGTGTTATGTATTAAATTGTAGTTATTTTATATATTTTTTGAAGTTTTATGGTTAAAAGCATTCTGATTGATACCAATGGGAACTCCCTTGGAACTCTAATTTTAAATTACATTTATGATTATTCATTTTTAATGCGCTTAAATTTTGTTGACTAATGCCCCAATTGTCTACATTGCCCATATTAACCAATTCTGGATATAATGTAATCAAATGTGTAATTGTGTTTGTATATTTATCAGGCAAATAATTTACATAAAAACATTTCAAATGTAAATTATTTTGAGTCCTTAATACATTTATAACATTCGAATTATATAGATCATTGCAATTAAATATATGTAAAATTTCTAAACCAGGAGTACATTTCAGCAAACGTTGCAATGTTTTTGGATTGTCAATTTGAGTAATGGAGATTTTTTCTAAGTTTTTTAACGAAATATTCAATGGGTTCAATTTCATTGTTGTATTAATACCATTAATTTTCAATATTCTAAGACTGACTAATGGAAATAATAAATTACCCAAATCAAGAATGAATGTACTACTACTATTCTGAAATTTTAAAGATAATTCTTGTAATCTGGCCGGTAAACATGTATACAATGCAATTAACCAATTGCGATTCACAGGAATATGATTTAAATGTATTTTTGTAATAGTGTTTGGCAAAATACTAAGAGCGAATGGATTATGTAGTGGATCACTAATAACAATTTTTTTTAATTTTGTACATATATTGCATGTAATTTGCATTCTTTCAGTGGATGTACGATACAAATTAATCATTGTCAGTTGAAGTTTAGGGGAAATTATTGTACATTTATCTAATATCTCAATACTTTGTCCTAATTTACAGTAGTCGCCCAAGGTTTCCAAATTTAATACATTTAGATAAACTCTTAAGATACCGAAATCAGTAACATTAGTATCAGAAATATTCAATTCTCGTAATGTATAACATAACTTTGTCTTGTTTTGGCAGTACTTTATGAGTTTTGCTAAATTCATAAATATTTTTTGTTCTTCGGTTATTTTCATATACATTACACTAAAAACAAAAATTTTATTTTTATTTTTAAACAATATATTTTTATGATATTTAAATAAATTGAATAAAATTTTGATTAAATTACTTTGAAAATACATTTTTGGCATGTCCCCAAGGTGTCATAGTTGTCAATTTCATTTTAGACTGGTCGATGTCATTAGTTTGAAGTTGTAGCAAGTTCTTAATTCCACGATCTGAAATATTAGTCTGAGAAATATCAAGTATTTCCAGGTGATGACATGCTTCTCCAATTATTTTGAGGATATCATCGCAAGCAATATTGCGTAATTTTAAAATAGTCAAACAGTCCATCGGTGAAACTATTACCCGAAACATCAGAAGATCTAAAAAAAAAAAAAACGTAATATTTTAGTTTTAACATTTTTAATTTTATTTATTTGTTATAGTTTGAAACATTAAAATTGCCTCCTCGTTGCATTTGAGTAATTTTACTTATATTCCAATATTCTGGTCTATTTTGTTAACTTCTATCCATAAATTACCTATACTATTACATTAGGTACATGTACATGTACAACTGTGTTAATTAAATTGATTATAAGTTTTTTAGCTGATTTATCATTGCTTTCAAATTCAATACACCCATCACCAGTATCCCAACAAATTGCTTCATTGCTTCCCCCTACTGACCGCCTTTTTTTTTTGTAAATATCTGTCAAAGCTTATTTACTCGTCAGTAATGCTACTATTATGGTTGGTGTAATAATAATATAATAACTATAATCATTCATCAAAATAAATGTCAAATAGGTATGTATATTAACCGTAAAACATAAATTGCACTTTTTTAAATAAATAAAACATTTTGTATTTTATTGTTTTCTTTGGAACTGGACTTTTAAGAAATTGTATGAAAATTATTTGTATAGACAATTTTAAGTTCTATAATTAAATTTCTTTACATTTTTCTGCTGGGTGCTATAGTTGTTTTAATTAAGTTCAAAAAAACTATAAAAATAACCCGTTTGTCTATTTTTCAACCATTAAATCAATATGTGAAGGGTGTGATCAATTATATTTAACTCAAAGTACTTTCTTATAGTATCAAACAAAATGAAAGGATATGGAATTGAAAATCTAAAATTAAATAATAAGGATGACGCTAATATTAGTAAGTATTTGGTACAATGAAATGAGCAAAAATAAGGGAAATAAATACAACTGGTTACGTACTTTAATTAAAAATTTGACCATTTTCTTTTAAATTTTAATAATTATAAACTTGACATTAATTAATTATTAACCATACATTAGTTATATTATCTATATATTGGTATATTATTAAAATGAAAAGCAATTTATATGTACAACTACCTGTATATTTTGAGTTCTACTGAACCGATTTATATGATTTTATTTTTTAAATGGAAGTATTCAGTGTTTAGATCAGCTATTTAATTTATCCATAAACATTTTATATAAATTAACTGTAAAGATGCGGTAAATCGGCACTATATAATTTTTTAATTTCATAGTTCATTATTATAATTACATAATACTTATTTACTATATAAATTTTTTTCTTACAAAGTTTGTGAGTTTATATGCATTTTTATTCACCTACCTACCAAATGGAATTTCATATAATGAATTTTGAAAAAATATTCTAGTAAACGATTTCTTAATTAAAATTTTTAATTATATAAGATATATATAGCTAATTTAAAGAGATTAATTTTTTAAAAGACTTAATAGTCAACCTTTAAATTACACAATTTAATTTTCAAAGAGTCAGACACTGTTGAATTCCTGAGTAGGTGTTCTTCAAAATGTATATCAAATATTTAAAAATTGTAATAATTTAAAAAAATCATAATCTTGTTAAAATTAAAATGTGAATCCATTTTTTTTAGAAAATTCAATCCATTAAATTATATATATTATTAAACTTACACAATTAAAAATAAAAATAATTATTAATCTTTAGTTTTTACTTAAAAAAAAGTATTTTCTAAAGAAATGTAAAAACATTTACATACTGATGGAATTAAAATAATAATTCAATTGTCTATTTACACTATTTCCCCTTCCATAAAATAAACCCAAACCTTCAGAAATATATAAATTATCTACAGTAAATGTTTTTTTATATGAGTAAAATAAGTTACCATATAAGAACATGGTTTAATCTCATATGAACATTTATAGAACAATTTTTCTTAGTTTCTTTACAGGATTGTATTATTCTAGGCCCATGTACATACTTATTAGGAATTTGAACAAAAATTATAACATTTAATTAATAATGTATTTACTCAATTTTGTCATAGACATTCCAATAAACTCCAATGAGTTTAAACCAATAGCATTGCCACTCGCCAACAAATTGAATATAGTGTCTTTTTTATGACATTCATCATAACAGCACATTTGTATACTCAGTTCTCGGATGTCTATATCCAACATGATGATGAGCATACATGCCAAGGTATAGGACTGTGTTGTGCATGTCAAATATCTTTCGGGAAACTGTTTATGCAAGTTTTCCATACACTTTTTAAATATTGCACGTCGAATATGGGAAGCAATATTACACCAGTACTTTCGGAACTGATTTTTTGTAAATGAAAATAACTGTGCTTTCGATAGTATGTCTTTGAAGTTGTCCAACTCATAACATGTCTTCTCGAGTTCACAAACCATTTGGTTCTCTGACAGCTCTATTAGACTTTTAGGTTGATTATAGACGGGCATTGTTCTTTGTGATATATGTATCTCTAAAACCTGTAACAATAAAACATAATATTAGCCAGAAGTTCCAAAAATGTCCGACAATCCAATTGATTTTAAAATTTGACATTTTTGTAACCTACCAAATAAGTTCTAAAGACCTTATATTAAATTATGTATTTTCTCACGGTTTATTTTTATTTAATTATAGGTAGGTTTATACCAAATAATAATATGTATATATAAAAATATGATCCACCAAAAATTTGTCCGCAGTGACCCTAAAGTTCACGAACATTTGATATATTATAAGCTATTTCAATACAAGACCGAACGTAAGTTTCATAAGATTCGAAATGTTATTTTATATTATAGCATAGATTATATATTATACGGAATAACACATTTGATAGACTCTTTAAGAAAAACTAACTCATTATTCCCTATTTTAACTTTTATATTTTAAGTCACATTAACTCCATATTTTCCCCTAAAATATGACTGATATGCATTGTATCATATCAGTCATATTTAGAAGGAATATTAACGGTATTTATTACTCCATTGACTCAATTAGTTTTTTTGTTACTTGTCTATTATTCAAAAATAATATTTTAACAGATTATGTATAATAATTGGCAAATCTCACATTAATAATAATCAGTTTGAAAGTGATTTAAACGTATCTAATTTTCATTTATAAGTACGATTAAACTACTATTGTGATTTATGCTTCTATAAATATATTTTAATCTATCATTATATTCTAAAAGAAAAAATATTTCAACTTTTTACAATTTAAACTTCTAATCTTCGTGTAAATTTGTTTTTTTTTAACTAGAGAATATCGATTCCATGTAAATAAAACCACAAATTCTAATTCATCTTCAAAAATCGTAATTATAAGATTGTTCATACTGAAAATATGAGCAGATATGTTTTACTTATGTTTGCGTGTTAGTGACTTGCATTTATGTGAGATCGTTCTACTCATTCAATGAGTACTACTATACTAACATCAAAGTTCAACACATAATTATGATCTATGTATACACTCAATCGAAATGGAAATGGAAATGGGACACGAGCTTAGAGTGGCAAATGTAGCATGAATTCAGAGGATAGCAAAACAATTATTAAATGTTTGTACATTGTTTTATTTTAGGTATTTATTTCTTCTTCTTCTCCTTCGCCTTGTCTCCCAACTATTTGGGGTCGGCCACCCTGGTCCTACACTTCCACTTAACTCTATCTCTCGCATCTTCTTCACTTACTCGCACCTTAATCATATCACTCGCCATCACATCTCACCATCTCTTTTTCGGTCTTCCCCTCCCCCTCTTACCAACAACATGCATTTCCCTTACTAATCTTACTACCTCAGTCTCTTCCCTCCTTAATACATGCCCGAGTCATCTTAACCTATTCTCTCTCATTTTGTCTACTATCCTCTCTAGTAACTCCACTCATCCACCTTAATATTCTCATCTCAGCTACACTCATTCACTGTTCTATCTTTCTATCTACTGCCCAACATTCCGTTCCATACATCATTGCAGGTCTCACCACTGCCTCATAAAATTTACCTTTTAACTTAATAGGAATTCTTTTATCACACAGAATACCTGACACTTCTCTCCACTTCGTCCATACACACTTAATCCTGTATTTCATATCCTCTTCGAAACCCCCATCTTTCTGTACAACAAGACCCTAAATACTTGAACCTCTCCACTTCTCCCACCATATTACCACTTAATTTTATTTCTAGCCTTTCCCTATTCCCTCTGTGATCTCTTTCACCAATATCATACTGTATATATTCTGTTTTACTCCTACTAATCCTTAGTCCTTTACTTTCCAGAGCTTTCCTCCACTCTTCAAGTCTACCATTCACTTACTCAGGACTTTCTCCTATCAGTACTATATCATCTGCAAACAACATGCACCATGGTACCTCCCCCTGTATATCCTTTGTTATCTCATCTATTATCAGGGAAAATAAGTAAGGACTCAAAGCTGAACCCTGATGTACCCCCACTCTGTCCCTAAAATCCTCAGTTTCTCCACACAGACTTCTCACTTTTGTACTCGCCCCTTCATACATATCTTCAATTATTTTCACATACAACTTTGGTAATCCTTTGTTCAATAATGCCCAATTTAAGATCTCCCTAGGAACCCTATCATAAGCCTTCTCTAGATCAATAAATACCATACACAATTTCTTTTTCCTTTCTCTGTACTTCTCTACAATCTGTCTCACACAAAATATTGGCTCCATTGTTGACCTCTCAGGCATAAACCCAAACTGATTTCTAGTAACAGTTGATATCAGTTGAACATCAAAATGTTTGATAATATTATTGTAGTAAAATACAAAAACCAGATGGGAAATTAACTATTAAAACAAAGTAATACTGTTGCTTGCTTGTAAAGGAATTTTCTCACAATATCTCTATGAATTTACTTTGAAACACAATAAGTTGTCTTAATCAACATAATAAATTGATTAATTAATATTAATTGGGAAAATAAATATACAATAATGTACACTTTGGTGCTGCAGTTTTCCCGTTGAATTAGAACTGTATATTTACTAACGGTCAGCTATAAATTTGAAATAATACATATCAAAAATAAGTTTTTATAATATATAAAGTTATTATTAATAATTAATTAAGAGTGGCTTTATGTATGTATATTATTTTAGGCATAATACTTCATGTGGGGTCTTAAAAGGGAAAAATTTTATAATCAAAAATTATTAGAATATAGGCGGTTTGACGCAATGGCCCTATTTCAACATAGATGGTAATGTATAGCAACATAATATGTGAACTTCAAAACTAAGTACAACCTAAATCTGATTTCATTATCATTTTGAACTTATTTAAGTTCTAAAAAAAAAAAACAATTGAAAATTTTAATTTTATGAGTTTACTTAAATACCTAACTCACAAATTTCAAATAGTAATGATTTTAAATAAAAATAATTTAGTATGCTATATAATAATATAATATATCAAATACAAAAAAAAGTGTGGTAAATAGATTTATACTGAAATATTTTTTATGGTAAAATTTAAAGTTAATAATTAAATTTTGTTTCTTTAAATAGCAACAAATTCATTTATGTTATTAAAATTAGTTTATTATCATATTATTATAAACACTACATTTTTAGATTCTGAGCTTAGCGAGGGAGCTAGTAGTTTTACAATGTTTATTTTTTTTTTTCTGTTAACAAATTTACTACCAGAAAGAGTGCTCTGATCTTTACAAGTTTACCCAGTTTACAGTAGCAAATTGCATGAGGTCATTTTTCGATTTTCCCAATAGTTTTTTAATGTGTAAGAAAACATTATCAAAAAATGAGGGAAAACGACAAATATACGATTTCATCAAATCAAGATTTTTCATTTCTTCATAATTTCTAAAATAATTACTTGAAAAACTTGAAATTTACATGGAATATTTAGTTTAGTAATATATTTATGTTACTTTTTTTGGAAATTTTGGGCTATTTATAGACATTTTAGATTTTAAGGTTTCCAAGTCCTAAAAGGGGTAATTTTGGGTTTTAAGGGCTAAAAATTTTACTCGATGTTAAATATATGGTAATTTAATTAAATTTAAAAAATGTCAAAAATTTGTAGTCACAATTTATTTGTATAGTCATTTTAATTTTTTTTATTTTTAAATTATCAATTTAGAGGTATTTAAGTCCAAATAGTTGGTAATATGAGATTTTAAGACCGGAAAAAATTTAATATAACGTTATTTATGCATTACTCAACTAAATTAAAAAAATCAAAGAAAAAAGTATTTTAGATTCTGAGCATAGAGAGGGTCTAGTGGTTTTAGAATGTTTATTTTTTTTTCATATTTTGCGCATGCCCTATAGTGATTTTGCGCCTATAAAATTGCTGCGTTTTTTCAACTACATTTTGTTTAAAAAAAAAGGTGGGAATAAAATATATACCTGCTATATATACATGTATAATTGTCATATATTATATTGATTATAATATACATATAGTATATTGTTTATACTTATTCAAGCATTTATAATCAAAACTTATTGTTAGACTATAATATACCTAAGGTCACACTAAATCATATTTATTTCTAAATTTGATCTTCAATGTAATATTAAACATGGGTAAGTACTGAGTATATAATTAATATTAAGAGTTATGTATACTACACCGAAGCAACGCTCAGAATCGTTTTATTTAATGCAATAATTTATCATTGCTTTCAAATGCAATACATCCACCAAGAGTATCCTGACAAGTAGCGAAGTGCATCCACCCTTACTGACACCCGACGAGCAAAGTACTTCCACCCCCCACTAACCGGATTTTTTTTTTAAAATTTAAAATAAATATATTGAAAAAAAAGTTATGGTCAAGCACAGTAAACATTTTCATTTTTTTTTGTTTTGTATATATTCTGAGTCTGCGATTACAAAGCGATTCGAGTCATAGTTATAGAGCGAGAACGTGATTTTTAACAAATATTGTGATAACACAACAATATAAAATGGAACTGAAACATGACTACTTTTAAATTACTTTTATAATATAATTAAATATTATAAAATTGTTAAATTTTTATGTTTTATAAAAACATAAAAATGTAACATGATACACTACACAGAATAAAAAAGAAATGTTTAAACAAATAAAATACAGTTTGTTCTATTTTAATATAGTAATTTTTCTCCGCAATCCCCAATAATACAAATATTAACATGTACTTTTGGATATCATTTATTAATATAATATAATATGATAAGCTACAACTTATTTTCAAATAATACTTCTAAATAAAGTCATATTTCAAATATTATCAATGTAAGAAATGAGCTATACTGAAAATATGATATGACAAGATGAATGTGAACTAAGCACTGCTATATTTACTACATAGGTATCTAGGTATTAGTTATTTATTATCATGACAAATCTTTTTTCTATGGTGATATTTTTACAGCCACCTCCTATAAAAAAGAAACTGCAACAATTCAAAAGTGAATTTAAAAAATATGGTTTTGAGTTTCGATAATAATAACATTATAATACTTACAACTATTAAAAGCTTTAATTTAAAAAAATACATATATAATTTATTATACTTTACATTAATTATTTATTTTAACTTATAATTTTTTCACAATTGATGTGAATGTGAAATATGAAAATATTTAATGTACAAAGAGCGACTTTGTTTATACTTTTTATATTAAATTAGTACCTACCTATATTATTATTATTTTTATTGTTAATAAATTAATTGTAATTTAATATGGGAGGAATATATTCTAAATTAATTAAATAATATATTAAATATTGCCATTGATTATATATAGTATATATATATAATATAATATATATTTAATCAATGATATTACATAACTTGAAATGAAGAATTTTTCAACACAGTCTTATTATAACCTTTAATTCGAATCAGAATAATATACCTAATTATTACTCATTATTTTTCATTTAATTCTCTTTAGAAACTAAATATTTTATAAAAAAATAACCGTTATATTGAATTATTGTAGCTTTTCAATTTACACACTGCATACTAATATAATAAATAGGTACCTAATTAATAGTTAATATGTTTTTAATATGATTTAAGATATTTATGTAACATATATATTAGTAAATAAATATTTAACAAATACAAATAATAGTACATATTCTAAACAGTATCCAATTACAAATTGTTTGTATATTTTAATTGTAAAGGTATTAATATGAAGTTCTTTAAATGTAGGTAGTAGGTACCTTTATAATATTTTTCGATTTACAATAGCAAATAATTTTGTGTAAATATTAATTTTACAGTGATTTCATTTAGTAAATTGATTAGGTAGTTTTATTAATAAAATTTAGTGAATAGGTACTGAAATTACTAAATTTTAAATTAATTCAATATTATGTAACTATAAGAGACATGGATCACATCATTTTATTTTATTGTAATAAATTCATGTTGTGACAAGATTAAAATTCCTATTATTAAAGATAGGAACAGTATACACAGTATAGACAAAATAATTTGTATACAAATTTAAAATATCAATTGTTAATGAATATAATTTATTACAAAAAATAATAGAAAGTTAAGCTTTTACTTAATAAAAATACATTTGTACTTACATGTCGTGAGGATTCAGGATGTTTAGCATGGTACATACAGAAATATTTTTTCAGAGAGCATAACGATAAGACTGTACCTACACAATTTCGTGTATTTATATGTATTCTTTTGTTTGAATCTGTAAGGCTCAATGACAATAAATCACAGTACCAATCTCTGGATGGAGCACGATCAAGGTTTAAATAACCAAACATTAATGACTTATTCCTTAAATATAAAAATGTATTAAGAATAAGTATAATTTATGATAATATATTATGTGAAGCTTACTTTCTATATGGCCACACAATATGGTAAAATTGTCGGGCCAACAGAACGGCAGTGCTGTTATCTATCAACAATATAATGGTGCGACAACCAGGTTTTATAAGACGCACAAGTCCATTATAAGTTTCAGCTCTCAATTCATGAAGTTTCAGTTCTCGCGGTCTTGTTGTTTGGGATGGTTTTGTTTTGGTTTGTTCCACTTTTTTATTGATTTCTTTTATCTCGTTTTCTCTATAATATTTTAATTAAATTAATGATATACCAGTAATAATATATTAAATATATATTTTTTCTAACATACACTAGAGTGTACAAGAAATACATAACCATCATCATTCCAATCATCAAGAACACAATATACATAAAGAATAACCCATGGTTTATAGTCAAATCGATCATAGTGTAAAACATTGTTATGATATGCTGTTGAGCTCTAGTAGCAATACGTGCTAATAAACTTTGACCATGTTCATCCAACACAATGCCTATATGTGCCTCATTACTCAATGTCCATGCAGTTTCACTGCCTAGCAACGCATTTAACACTCCAGTCAGTCTCTCCTAATAACGGAACAACATTTATAAACAATATAAATCAATACAAGTTTTCATCAAATAATATGTATTACTTTGGTCAAATCATAGTCTGCCCAATCATTATAGTCGTCTCCCAAAAGCCACTTATAGCTGACCATGATTTTATTGAGCCTAGTTAATAGAACTATATGAAGCAATGGTTCACTTGGACTTTCACTGCCCTGTATTAAAGAATTAATAAAATGTGGCTGCCTCTCTCTGAACACATACATAAAGGCTAGTCGCACGTCAGGATAAATAGAACGCGCTTCTTGAGCGAAACGTCTTATAGATTGTCGATGAGCCTCATGATTAGGAGAGTTATGTGACACTAATACCAGACAAAAATGTTTTTGGCCAACTGGGCAAAGAGTATCAAAAACATCTTGCGAAGATAACCTAGGTAAAGTCAAATATTTATTGCTTTCCATTAGGTCACGCAGACCAACCATAGGTATGTAAGCCATGGACAAATGTGCAGCTGGATGTCTAATATTTTCTTTTAATATCAATAGAGTATCTTTATCGTGTGGTACTTTATACCGATCTCGTGTTGATCGACACTCATAGAGTCCAATGTTTATAAACCTAAAATATGTAATTTTCATTATAATTCAAATTCAATCCTTTACATGAGAAAAGTACTAGAAAAAAAATCAAAATATTTTACCCAAAATTAATATGGTTTCGATACTCAAGAGCAATTAAAGCATAACGTAACCTCAGAGGTGATCCAGGTTGCATAACTAAAGCCCGTACACGATTATCAGTTGACCAAGTATTCAAGAATTTATCAATAGTAAGATCATTGAATTCAGGTATAAGATTGACTGGCAAACTTTTTCGTACAAAACCTAATCATAAAAATGTATTTAAAAATATGTATGTATATACATACAAATTAATTGTAGTTTTTACTGATGATATTGTCAACACTCTGAAAGGATTCTTGATAAACAATGAGATTTGAATCCATAATCGATACTAAATGAGGAATAAAAACTCCTTTAGCTCTCCAGAATGCCGAAGGTTCTATATCCTTATTCATCGTTTTAAAATCAACACCTGTATGTAATAAAAAACATTTTTTTCAAATAATACTTCTATCTAATCATCATATATATAGTCAAAATAACTTACCTATTGGTCCAAGATCTTCAATAACCTTTTTAAGGATAGATTGTGCTTTAAGAAAAGCCATTGAATATTCAGAATAAAACAGTATTAGAGTAAGCTTTTTGCTTTTTTTTGTTAGCATTAAAGAATTAAATTCACTGAAATAATAATAAAAAGTTATTACGCAAGATAATTAGGTAGGTACTTAAAAAATAAAACTCACTCTAAATGTATTTGTAATTTTCTAAAGAATTCGAAATTATAACGATGGTGCATGTTGTCGAAAAAGTTGTCCATGTCAAAATCAAAAAACTGGTTAAAACTACTGGCAAAACTGTTTGTAGGAGCAGCATAACTGTCTGGCTTGTCTTTGTTTGTTAACGACTAATATACGGATGTAATAATGTTTTAATAGATATTATTGAATAAAAGTCATGACCAAAATTATTTACTTCATAAGCTGTAGTGATTTCGATGAATTTTGTTTCAGCTTCTGGGTGGTTGCTCTTATCTGGATGCCTAAAATGAAAAAATTAAAACATATAAATCATAACTATAATACAAGTCTTAAATATTTACTGAAGTATACCAAATCTTCACTAGGTTTCGATAGGCATTTTTTACTTCAGCCAGAGATGCAGTCTTTGATATGCCAAGAACGGCATACGGATCTTGGGCAGCGGGCACCACCGTTAGAACGATTGCGAACAGCACAGTCAAAATCAGCCGCCATTTCATTGTTGCGCGGATTACACGGACTCGGATTCACGACATTTTGAACACTCGAAACTCAAAAATTATCTTATTACATTGCGTTTAATACATTTTTTTATTTTTTGAAAAAAATTACAAGAGCTCTGTAGCATATAAAAGTTATTGATAAAAATTAAAAATCCTCCAAGTCTAATTTGCCCCTCTGATCACACTGGTCCTGGACCTGATGTTGTTACACACTCATAGATAAGGTCAAACTGATACGATTACAGTGCCGGTCACAACTTTTTTTATCACACTACGAAGCTCGGAAAGTTACTAGCTGTTGAAACACTGAACTATATAAAATTGTACGACACAGACGTGTGCTATAATGGCTATGCTAAAGTTCAAAGTTAAGAATATCAAAGCCTCAGAACATAAGATTATATTTGAACAAAAAAGTCTTAAATTTGAACAATTAAATCTTGTAGGTACATACAATACTAGGTGGGGTGGACAAAATTTTATCGACAAAAAATGTGTATGAAACAATTGAAACATGATTTTTTTGAAAATGAACATAAAAAAGCATATGAATTTGATGTTCTGTAGTTATTTTTTATAAATTTGTAAAAATTAAATGAATTATTTGTTAGATCAAAATTGTATACTGCAAAGTAGTTTAATTTTTACGAAAAATGTTTTAAATTTAAATTGAAAATATTGAACATTCAAAGCACTATAATATTCATAAACTTTAATTTGTATAAAATGTTTAATAATGTTCCTTAGAAAATGGTTCAATACGATATGACTAAATTGTCAATTAATCGTTTTCATGGCATTCTCGGGAATCGTGTTTGTGATCTCCCGACTGCATACCTATTATATATGAATTCGGATTATGAAAATATGCAAATGTAATTAACTAAATGTAGGTACTATCTACTTATACATTGTATTGTACGTTGTATTTACTATATCCATATATCCAAGTTTGAAATATGAGGTAGTAATAATAATTTCTTTTTTATATGTAGGTTTTATTACGATTGTATCATACTGCCCTGTTATGTCCGAAAAAATCAATATAGTATTATATTATAGTGTACCTATTTACCTATTGCATAATTATTTTGCTTCGAAATCCAAATCATCAATAATATTGGTACTCCGGGATATTTACATGATATATAGGAAGATACCTACTCGAAAATTATTGACAAATCAAAATATAAAAAATTACAATATTCATTAGCATTGCGCCATATATAGCAGCTGTTATAAAATGACAATAAAAAAATATAATCTGAATAAAATACCTACCTGCTTTTAAGTTTTAGTATTTATATTTAGTATTTACCTATATATAACTTCTATATTTTTAAATATAAAAATTTAGATTTTAGGTCAAAAATCGATTTTTTTTTTTTTTTTTTTTTTTTATATGTTAATGTAGCGGAAGAGCTATACCAACATTATAATCGTCGATGAATGGGATTCTTTTATTTTGTTATTTATGATAAAAACGATGGTGAAATAACATAAATAGCATAAAAATAACTAATTTCCTGAAAATGTTGCTTTTGCTTTATAAAATAATCAATTTTGATCATTTTAATTTTTTTTGTAAAATATATGTATATTTTAATTTTAAAGTTTTTTCATTGCTGTAAAAATTTTGCTGTCGTATCTATTTATTTTTATTGTTATTCCCATATTAGAATATTATGATTTGAAAATTTGCTGTTTTAAAAACCATGTTTTATTGTTACATTATTTAACACTTTTGTATCAAAAAAGTCGATTTTAACAATCACGCAATAGTTCACAAACTAATATGTTTTTATATTATTTTTTTTAATTATCATGACGTCGTACTTTTACTGTTATTACCATGTTAGTATATTATCTTAAATTTAATATTTTTCGCTGCGTTTTCGGAAAAAGTGATGTTTACAGTTTAAATAGATCGTTAACTCGGACAGCATAATGTCGAAATAGCTCGGCCCCCAAACCCCCGGGAAAGGAAAATGGCAAACCTGGGGAAGGAGAGTTGAAAACTTTCAGGGTCCCTTGAAATATGGAATGAATATTATGAATATGGAAATGTGCCTACCCTTCGGGTAGACAGGTAACCGAATGGGTAAAACCTCGCTATGCGAGAATGTTAGAGGATAAGGTATTGAATATTAGTGCATATGCTCCACAAGTGACATGTGAAGAAAGCCAAGTGAAACAGTTATCGCAAGAAATGGATGAAATAATGCCATATGAGGAATACCAGTAATATTAAGAATAGGTATACCTACTTACTGTGTTTGATAGTGATATGAATGGACATGTGGGCAGATATAGATCAGATTATGATAGAGTGCATGGAGGATATTATGGATTTGGAGAAAGAATACTTGATTTTACGTTAGTATATGAACTAGCGTCTAGCGATTGTAAATAGTTATTTTTTATGGGAAGAGATATAAGAATTATATAACCTATAAGAGTGGAGGAAACTAGTCACAAATTGATTATTTTATGTGTTGAGGAGAGATGGTTTAAAACAATGTAAGGACTGCAAGATAATCCCGTGTGAGAGTAGAACAATACAACATAGGTTGATGTTTATGAAGATTTCGTATAAGAAAATGGAAATGAAAAAGTATTTACAAAAAAAGCTGAATGAGACTGGAGCGTGGAACGTGGAAGGAAATAAATAATAATGAGTGGGAAAAGGTAGCAGAGCATGTTAGGAGGGTACCTGAGGAAGTCCTAGGAAAGAGTAGAGGTAGTATTCCAGAGGATAAGCAAACATGGTTGTGGGCAAAAGAAATATCAAAGAAAAAACTACAGTGTAAGAAATGGCAGAAAACCAGGGAGAGATGATTGGGTAGAGTGTAGAAACTTTTGTAAAGTAACAAAAAGTGCAGTGAGTAAAGCTAAATTAGGGAAATATGACGAGTTGTATATGAGAAATTAAAACAAAAAAGGGGAAAAATTGTACAAGCTAGAGACAAACCTCCGTGAATATGTCCAGGGGACCAGTTGCAATTGAAAACTGGGGAAAAAAATCACAATAACAAATTTATTGTTCATATTTTAGTTAAATTGTTTTGTTAATCTACAAGTTAAGTTTAACTACCGAAAAGTCCGAGGAAAAATTCCTAATTTATAAATATAAGATACAGTATGGCGTATCGAAATAATTATTTTATTGAAGCACTCTCTAATCTCCGCTCTTTCTTCCTATCCCATCATTCCTCTGAAAATGGATACAATTGATATAGGTACCTATTATTGTTCATAAAAAATGCATATATACTATATTCAAATACAATTTATAACAATAAACTATCGTAACCGTATCTGCATTTAGGTATCGGTATAATATTTTACTATTGTGTGCTTATTAAGTACGAGTTAAAGTAACACTATCGCAAATATACAAAATATAGGTATACATTTTCCAAAAATTTTTGTCAACATTTTCACAGACAAATTTTGATTTTTCACCTAAAAAATGTATTTGATAGTTATGTAGTAATGGTTCAAGTTAATATCGAAAACGACCCGCGGTGTCTCTAATCTAACCTAAAACCTATATAACCTGACTATATTGATGCCCCCCACCCCCGGAGAACCATGGACAACAGTGCAGAATGAATCGATGCTCTAACACACATTGCCATCGATTTTATCAATATCTCAACTATCTGAGTATATAGTTGCTCATATATATTTTATACCTGTAGTATAACTAAATAAATATGGAATAAGTATAATATATTATGGTATGTGTTAATAAATTATATAGTCGTCGTAGCTCGTTTAGTTTGTTCGGTTCTCTACACGCGTTCACACTACGAAAAATGGCTGAAATTTTCATACCAAATAAAAAAGGAACGAAAACAGTCGTAGCCCGTAGGTACCATTCAATATCCTATACCATTCAACATAATCTGATAAAAACCAAAGATGGAAATGTAGTATGAAAACAAAAAATAAATATCCAGGAATATTAATTACTACCTTGTTACTATATATATATATATATATAAAATACATGCATGGATAGGTTATTTTTTTAATTATAAAATATTTTAAATAAATAAATATTATATATGTTTTTTTTATGAGCAATAATGTACCTATCTATTTTCAGAGGGTTAATGGGGTGAGGAGAAAGGGAGAGACTAGAGAGTGCTTAAATAAAATATATATTTTTCGACACGCCACTGTATCTTATATTTATAAATTAGGAATTTTACCTCGGACTTTTTTACCTCATTATTTATATAGATTTTTAAAAGCCTAAAATCATAATTTTCTCCTTTCTTAACACGTTTCAAGTCTTTCACGAGCAACAGGTCTCAGTGAGTCAAAGTCTTTGGAATTAAATCTAGTATTTTCTTCTTTACTTCTGAAGTGCCGTAAGGAGTCATCTGCTTATCTATATACTACATAGTATACTTTTTTCTTTATTTATAAACAGTGCCTCTACTTTTCTTCGTCATTTACCTCTTCGAGAGATCTTTGCTTTGCTAATGATATGAAAAAGTATGCCAGAATTAGGTCACTAGACAATATTGCATACTTCTTTAAAATTACATTAATATATATTCGTTTATTGGGGAAATACTTATGGGTTGACTTTGAATAAAGCCAAATCTCAGTCAATGACTTTCAGCATGTACCTATTAAATTCTATTAGTGGTAACATCCTTCTCGTTACTGATAAATGGAAATAGTAGGTATTAAATACTATAGTATATTAAATAGTATTAACTACCTATTAAGGTTCTCAGGTTTAATTTGTTCCTTCCCCGAGTATTCGTACTTATATTGATCTCGCATTACCCATAAGGCCTTAAAATAATTGGATTTCATTAAAATAATTTTTTACGAGTTCAAACCATAGAGTAACTCTCTTGTTCCTTGAAGTCCTTTTATTGTGCGCTTGTTAGGCCTATATTTAAATATGGCTCATTTGAAGATTTTTGAAATTTGTAAGTTTTAAGTTATGGGTATTGTGTTCCTCTTATGATTATAACTCTGTTTTCTAGTTGACCGTCTACTCAAAAGTAATATTTCCTTCCTTATTTAGCTTATTTCTGGCAGTATTTACTCTCCCTCTCTTCTAGCAGTAGGTAATAAACTTCAAGGTACTTGTTCGCTCCACTAGAAATACATTTTCTTTCCCTATCTTGTTCTTATCCACTAATTACCTACCTATATACATAATAAGCCTATTATTTGCTACATGAGAACTAATTATTCTAACCCATCATTTCTGTATCTATCTTTTATATATTATATTTTTTCTTTTCATAATCCAAATGTATTTTATTGAACTACCATAATATGTAACACGTAATCTTAAGTTCATTTGTTATTATTATTAATAATAAAATAAAATAATTAATATTTTACGTTCATTATATGATTCTAATTCATACAACATATTTGAGTGATATTGATAGTTAGTTTGTTATTGTCAGCTATTGAAAAATTGAAGAATAATGCAGCTGATTAAAACAGTCGAAAGAATGGTTAAAAAAAAATTAAGTTGATAAGAACAATAAGTTTTTGCAATTATTTTTTTATGAAAAACATATTATGGTTGTAAAAATTATATTAGCCATACTAGTGTAGTATCGGTAGGTGTTTTTTAAACCCCAGAATCGGTGAAATTAAAAAAAAAAAAAAACTAAAATACCTACTCCACGCTACGGCATAGTAAATATTCATCATTCATATATTATATATACATGTTAACTCTACAATATTACTAAGAGAGAAGTTGTAGTTAAAGAGAGTGAATGCATATAGGTATGTATTTTAATACCGCTAAAACTTTAATTTTAATACCGGGTGTCTAGCACCTCTTAATCGAGAGCTTTAGTGTCGAGTGAATGAGTGAGCTATTTGAATGCAGGTAGGTACCCACTATATATTTATAAATACTACATAAATATATATTATATATACAGGACCAGTTTAATCAAACGGATTTTTTTCTAGCGATTCTTTTGATTGTAATGACCTCTCGATTATCGAAATCACTCGATTGTTCACAATCACATCACTATAGAATAAATAACGAATATCTGATGCATATAACATAGTATAATATTATTCTGTGGCACGGTGTCATTGAGTTTGGAACATTGAACTATATGATCAATGTTCATACTATATGTTAAACTATAAATTCAATCACGATGTAGAGAAGATTCTGTAGAGCATGGTTGAAATAATATACTCCAAGCAAGTACTTGGTATTCTATTACATTCTCTACATATCTTTTCTATGGGTGTATTAACCTATACGTTAGGACGACTGCCCCCAACCCTATTCAACTACATGTTATCATCACGGACTAAGATACTAGTATCTTACTAGTATCTTAGTCCGTGGTTATCGTATAGAGTTCAATGGTTTTGAGTATAGACTTACAATATATCGAGTAATATTATATAGACTGCGCATTGCACTCGATTTGTATATAAAACGTTGAAGCCAACATATGTGCGAGAGAGACAGCCTCTGAAATTACTTTTTCAATGAGATTATATACACTCTGACGACGATAATATGTTGTGATAATCACAAGATTTTTAGTAATCCAAGACCGTGGTTTTGTACTTCGATAATCGACGCTAACTTCATAATGTTGAATGTTGATAAATTGATAGTAGATTTCAAAATTTCAAATAAATTATTGTTTAGTGTTTACAGTATACACTGTTTTATAAAACTATTTTTAATATTTACTTAACTAAGTTATAATAGGGTTTTCAAATTAATTAAAATCAAAATACATTTTAATTATTATCCGATCATTAGTTTGTATCATGTTATATAGTAAATATTTGTCTTTATTAATCTTAAGTTGTTTATTTTTCTCCAAATTGACCACTGTACATGGGTTAATAGATCCAATTACAGGAACTTTAGCTGTAGGTGCATTTATAACAGGTTATTTTCTACATAAAACAAATTATTCAATACCGTTTATTGGTTCCAGTTGTCCTAATAAAATGGACATTAACAGTAAGTTTAATCCAAAATTTATAAAACCTATAAAAAGTTTTTTTTTTTGGGTAGGAATCGAGTAAGTAAAAGTTTGTGGTGGCAAATTCGTTCTAATTAGTACCTACTTTAGAGAGGTTATTTTTGATTTTCCCCAGTAGTTTTCTTCAGAGTAAAGAAAAATTAGTTACCATCAATTAACAAAATATTGTAAAAATAAATATACAGGTATTATAAAACAATAATGCCTATATAAAAAAGAAACATACATTTTTAGATCTTACAACAAATATCCTGAACAATAAATTAAATTTCATTAAATTTCATCATATATATTAGTAGAAACCTCACTCAAACTGATACCTATGATAATAATTCCAAATGATTCTAAGCAGTAACCATGCATTTTCACAAATATTTTCTTTTTTAATAAAATTTGTTCTATAGGAATTAAAAATAATTTTATTATAAATACGATCAAGAAAATTAAAGTAAAATTACAAGAATGAAATATAAAAACCCAATTCCTATAAAATATATTGTTTTGTTATAACAAATACCTACATATTTTGGAAACAATATTTCCATTTTCACTACTAAGTTGTCATTATTTAACACTGAAGATGAAAACATTGTTTCAGAAATGTGTATTTATTGTAATAAAACAATATATTTTGTAGAAATTGGGTTTTATATTTTATTCAAATAATTCTACAAGTTATTCTATTCAATTCAATCCAAGTTACTCAATTCCACAAAAAATATTAAGATTACATAATTCTATTAATATACCTACTACCTAGTAATAATTTAACTCCCATCAGTGGCGTAATAAGATGGGAATGGGCCCCGGGGCAGTTAATAAATTAGGCTCCTTAATTCTGTCTATAGGAAAAACCACATTATACGTTATATTGTTGTTTAAAATATAAATACCTCTATAAAACCATTAATGAAAATAATAAACAGATAATAAATTGATACTCAAAATAAAAAGGAAATCCATTTAAT
>JAIPRL010000692.1:76523-94194 GCA_025469235.1 Pemphigus obesinymphae
CTGAACTAGTCATAACAAAAACCTTAGATAACGTGCTTTCGAACAAGCCATAAACCAACGCTCTACTATTAATAGCCGCTCAGTTGCGAGAGTTTCAGATAAGGAAGTAACCACGCCCCACCTTGTATTACAAAGTAACTTATAAATAACTAACAAAATTACCATAGCATTACTTGAAAAAGTAACTATGTTACAAGTAACAAGTAACTTCCAATACGTTACTACCCAAAACTGGTAAAATATAAGTATATATTATTTACATCAATTTTATACAATTATTATATAACAATATAATAATAATATTAATGTAGATTTTTTCATTATAATAAATAAATACAAAAATAGCTGTTAGTAGTAGGGGGTTATAAGGTAATAAGATATTTCATATTAGTGGCCAATGTATTGAATTTTAATTTAAACAATAATTTTTTATTGATAAAACTATTCTGAGTAAAATTTGGTGTAGTATACATAACTATTACCATTAAAAAATTAAAAATAAATGAAAAGTGTATGACATAAATATATAGGAAAATTATAAAAAAAAATTAAATTTCTAAAACGTATTATTTCAGAATTTTGATGAATGTTTATTTTTGTCACTTTTGGTAGGTGGTTAATTCTGGCGTGTTTAATTAAAAAACATATTAAATATAATGGAATGTTAATAGTAATTTGTGTTTTTTATTGGTGAGCATCAAAAATACTTTATAAGCGCGAAAAATACCCGTAAAATTAAAATTTATTGGCAAGTGACATGTTCAACATTAATTTTCATTATACAAATATGTCTTCATTTAAAACAAGATTTTCTCTATATAATACACTTTCTCAAAAACTCCTAAACTTGAAAAATAATTCATCTTTTATAAATGGTTTTTTTACCTTCCTGCCTATCAATGATTTCATATTTAGTCAACATGCAAGAATATTAATTTAATATATACAATTTATATGTTTGAATAATTTTCTGGTTCATTCTTTGAATTTAATATATTAAATTAAATAATATAATAATTAGTTATTATTTAAATTTAAATTTAAATTAAATTTTTAGTTATTAATTAAAAATAATTATTAGTTATTTTATTGTTTCATGAGTAAAAACAAATATTGCCTATTGGTATATTGTTCTTTCAACTAATACAATTTAATACTATTATGTTTATTATTAATAAAATAAAATTCATACTCTGTGACGATTATTAAAACTGGTATGATCAGCAGAAAAACGGTTTGAAAACATTGTATTCTGAGTCGTGGTCGATTGTGGACTAATTAAACCACACCGTCCTGATTCTGGTATGCATACTTTATGTACACTGATAAAACATACTTCACATTTGTAACCCTACAGAAATAAAATATTGTTTAGACCATTAAATACAATTATTAAATTTAAATAATTTGTGTCACCTGAAATATGCAGCCTTTTAAATATTTTGAACAATGATAACATACAGTTGGCGAGTCAAAAGTGTGCATTACAAATGTGTGACTTGTTAAATTGCATACTGTTGGTTCAATGTTATCCCTGGAAAAACATTTTTTTACAATAATTAGGTATATGAAAATATGCTAATTAGTGAATAAGATAAGACTAATATTTCAAAAATATATGTGTGCTACTCAACACTTGGAAAATATTATTTTGGCCTTTAAAGTAAATATATCAGTATAATTATTTAATATAATATTGTAAAAAAAAAATAAGTTTTAACTATTTATATTTAAATCATGTATAATAATTAATAATCTATTTTCTTACATGGCATCTTGTATAGCTTTTATCCATTTAATTTTTTGGTCTTCAGATCTAGCATAAAATGTGTAAGTAGTGTTATCTGATTTATGCACCATAAGAAATTGATGGGTCCACCGATGTTCTCTGGATAAGAATGTGCGACTAGTAAAATCTGTTTCTAGTCGGTATTGTGATATAACAATTGACTGTTTATAAGAATATTGATCACTCTGGAATCCAATGAACTAAATGTATCAAAATAAAACTTAATTGATTAAACATATAGAAACTCAAGTTTTGTTTTAAATAAATTATAATTTATAACTAGTCTATTTATAAGATTAGAAATAAACCGCACAATTTTTTTTTTTTTTAACATTTTTAACCCCTTATTTACTTTTTTAAAAAAATATTTAGAATGTTTGAGAATAATAATAATAATAATAATAATAAACCTACCTATGCTCATAGGGTAAATATTAATGTTTGAACTGTAAAAGCGGTAGCCTGAAATAGTTTCACCTATTCTAAATTATTGGAGTTAGACGAGAATTGTTTTTTTTTTTTTTTGTATATTTGTCAAATCGAGACGCATATTAATGTTTTTGAGTCAAGTACTTGAATATGATCAATAGGTATTAACAGTGTAGCTAAGGAAGTCATTGACGAGAGTATGGGCCAAAGTCAGAGGATATGATGGTGAGTAGATGAATTGCAGAAGACAATATCAAAGAAAAAAAAACAGTTCAAGAAATGGCAGAAAACCAAGGATAGAGATGATTGGGTAGAGTATAAAATAATATGTAAAACATTAAAAAGTGCAGTGAGTAAAGCTAAATTAGGGAAATATGATGAGTTGTATAAGATATAAGGAATTAAAGAAGGTAAAAAAGAAGTGTACATGCTGACTAAGAAGAGTTCTAAAAATATAAATTAACATTAAACATTAAAAATGTTTGGTATACAATGAGAATAGGAGAGTGTTAATAAAAGATAAGGAATTGATAGAATTGGAAAGAATATTTTTAAAGGATTTTTAAATGAGGAATTTTTGAAAAAGTGAAAGAGAATAGATCGAGTTGAGTAAAATGTAGGTATGGTGGATTTATTAAGAGAAGAATTGAAAAATAAAGTGTTAGGATCGGATGGAGTACTGGTAAAAGTATGTATAGAAAGTATTAGGGATATTAGGTATAGGAAGGCTGACAAAGTTCTTAAATAAAGTACCTACTAGATGAAGGAAAAATTCCAGAAGCGTGGAGGAAGAGTTGTGTGGTACCAATATCTAAGGACAAAAGAGATATACAGGAATGTGGGAATGATGGTGGTTTTGAGGAAAATATTAACACAGGGTTTGAAGGATCATGTATTTTGTGTGACAAAAGGATCCGAATTAAGATATGTAGCTTAATGATTTTATAAAATAATGGTGAGACTTATATTGATATATATATCAACATTTTGGGCAGTAGATACAAATATAGAACAGAAGATGAGTGTAGCAGAGTTAAGAATGTTGAGGTGGGTGAGTAGAGTGACTAGTTGTGTAATAATTATGAATAATGAGTTAGTTTATAAGAGGTAGTATAGTATAGTTTCAATAGTAAACAAAACGAGAAAGAATAGATTGATAGAAATAATGGCTTGAACATGTTTTAAAGAGGAATGAGACAGAGGCAGTAAGAATATATGCAGAAGAGAAGAAGATAAAAATATGCAGGGTGATGTCAATTCAGAAAATGCAGGAAATTGAGTTAAGTGAAAGTGGAGTACTATAGTAGCTAAATCTAAATAGTTGAAAGAGAAGACGTGGAAGAAAAAGAAGATTTGAAAATTATGTAATAGGTAAATAGGAATACATATAGTCAATTCCATGAAATTGAGTCAAAAGATCACCGGATAGCAGTATTTCAATAGGGTTTTGTAAACAAATCTGTTTACTCCCCAGGTTAGGTTTGATGGACTCTTGTATCAAAATCGAGTACTTGCCTAACTATAAATTATGATTTATTATTATTATATTCAAAATTATTATTCACTTTTAGATTCTGAGTGGAGGAAGAAAGATTGATTTTATAATGATGTTTATTTTTATTTTTTTTTCTATGAGCAAATTTTTGATCAAGAGTTGTATGTTCACAATAGCAAATTGATTCCAATGGTACTTTGAATTTGACATTTTTCAATTTTTCCAGTAGTTTTTTTAAGCTTGTAGACAAATTACCATGCATACGTCATATACATATTTATACAGTGCTTACATACATATTATATAATGCATATCATTTTTTTAATTTCCTAGTAGTTTCTTAAGCATAAAGAAAAACTACCTTTTTCGTGGTGCATGCATATGACTAATGTATATTAGTATATGTGTATATACTTTTAAGGGTGAAAAGGAGAGAAATGAACATATATACATACACATATTTACATCCTTTGTGTGAAGAACACAGTTTTTTTCAAGAGAGTAAGTGGGCAAGTGGGTTTCAATTTTTATTTAACGTCAAATATAAAACATATAAATATAATATTAATACTATTTGTCATAATGGATTTAAAGAGAAATAAAAATTAAAATCCGGGGCGAAGTCTGGTATGATTTGTATATTATATTTAAAATATATTTCAAAAAGATCTTTTTTGACAGCAAATTATTTCTATAGTTTGTATTTTAGATAGTCATTTTTTGATATTTACCAAAAATTAAATAAATTACACTAAGAAACATATTTATTGAATGCAATGATTTATCAAATTGCTTTCAAATCTAAATTAATAATAAGACATTATCCTGTCCGAAGATTAAAGGGACAATGGTCAATGGACCAATTTCCTTCATCTATATCCTACCTGACGTGAAATATTTCCCTGGCTTTTTTTTATTATATTTATTTCCATTTACTATTTATTTAACCATGTTAACTGCTAAATGTATAATACATATTACATAGGACTGTCAAAATTATTTTATATGTTTATTATTCTTTTGATAACATATTTTTAATTTTGCATAAATAAAAGTGTTTAAACATAGTTTAATAGTGAGCCATATATAAAGTGAATTATCAAATATAGTCAAAATTAATGTTTTAACTTACTCTACTTGATTTGCACATCAACACAACTTGGTCAAAAATGAAGACGTATCTACAAAATAATTAAATATCTACATAAAAGCAAAATAAATCATAAAAGCAAAACACACCAACCAACCATGCCTAATAACTAAATTCAACATTATACAAAAATTAAATTAAATTATATACTTTAAAACAAATTATAAAACTAGGTACCTGGGTTTAAATTTTTGATCGTTATGTGCTTTTATTTTTAATTCACCATCAGCAATTAAATGACCATAGTTCTTCAATTGTTTCATTCCAATAACATCCCAACCAATTATACTTTTCTGAGAAATTACATAATTAATTATTAATAATTATAATATTATAAATCATCTGATTTGTACCTGAACATCATTGATAATTTGCAAAGTATCGCTATCTCTCTTCACTTCATTTATATATTGAGCTACATCTACCATACACTCTTTAGCCCATTCCAATCCTGGAAGATCTTTGTGTGTCTGTAATTATTTTATTACATTATTTTATTTATATATATATATTTTTAATTTCACAGTAAAAAATGATTGTTATAATTATTATTATACCTGTGGAGTATCATGAATAAGTTTATCTAATAATAAGTGGTATTTAAGTATCCTTTGCATGGGTACTGATAAGATATCTCGAAGTTTAAATTTCCCATTGTTAGCTTCTTCTTGGCATCGCTATAAAAATGAATACATTTTTTTTAATAATTTATAAATTGTATAAAGGAAATGTTTAATGTGATACTAATAATGCTATATATAATTTAATTCAAACTCACTATTTTGTTATATAATCTTAACTCTTAAAATGTCTCCTTATCTACTCTTCCCCCAATTATAAAATGTTTGGTTCATTGTTTACACCTTAAAAATGCCCATTTTCTAGGGATTCCTAATCATATTAGTATTGCTGGAAATAAGATAGTGAATCACCTTGCAAATTACCCTATACATTTAATTTACTTTTCCCTTTTAAAATCCTGTACTCTAAATTTTTTTAAATTTTTATTGGGTCCACACAATATTTAATGGTATTTTTCTTAAAATTTCCCCACACCCATGATTCTAGGGTCTTAATTTACTAATGTATTTTAAGGACCGTGAAACAAAAAATATGACTTGGGCTCAATCGATAGATAATTTATTTTTAAGTGTTTATTTGCAAATTGATAGATAAATAATTAATGTAATTAATGGAAGTTCTATTTGAAAAATGTTCTCTTTTTCTAATTGGAAGTTGAGGTACATAGAGCTCGAGTATAAAATATATATGATGTCACAAAACTATATGGCATGGTGGTAGCTTACATATTACATAGAAACCACCGATGCGATTAATGTTATTTATATAAACTTTCTATTATATTCAATAAAAACTAAAAACTAAGACAATTTTAACAAGTCCATGTGTTTTGCAAAATGTTGGTTTACATAAAAATAAATATTAAATATATTTAAAAATCACTGAACTTTTTATAATAAGAATTTAAAAAACATCAATGACAATGTTTTTGAAATATTGTCATCTACAAATTGTATAATAGGTGTTGTAAATTGAAATCCACCAAGTCAACGAAAATGGTTTTTTTAGTCTTGCATTAACATGTATTTTTTAACAGCAATAAAAATCAGTACTGATAAAGGACTATTTTTAAAATATATTTTATCATTTTTAAATTGTCTATTTTTCTTATAAGTGCTTTTATAGAATCCCTTAAAAACCAGGTGTACCTATTATATATATTTTTATACAATAAAATGTACATCAACATTTAGCATAAGTACACAAGCATTAATGAAAATTGCCTTAATTTTTCATTTTAATAAAATATAACAGAAAATATAAATGCAAAACATAAATTGCATCAGCGATCAACACACACATTCTTCACCAATCATTTCCTCTATTATTTACTTTATCCAGAATATTAGTTTCCTTACTTAGATTCTGAGTGTATTGAGGAATGAATTGGTTTTACAATGAATTTTTTCATGTATATAGTTCCTATGTATAGTGTATTATACCCACGTAAGAGTATTTAAGTATAGAGATTTCCGATAGTAAATGCATTCTAGTTCGTACTTTAAAGAATTAAATTTTCTATTTTTCCAGTAATTTCCTTAAGTATTAAGGGATAAAATTTAGAAAATGTCCAAACCCATCAAACAGCAACGGTTCGAGTTGGTATTGTGGTTTTAGTAGTAAATTATTGTTAAAACTTATTGAGAACTTTCATAAAGTTGTGAAATTTGATTTATTTTTACGCATGTATAAACATTTTGGACAGAAAAAGTGAAGTAGGATTTTTGGGTAAAAATCTTTCTGATAAAAAATTTATTGAAATTATAATTTTAAGAAGGTAAATTTTCTATTTACTCAGTAGTTTTTTAAGTGTAAAGGCATTTATTTATAATATTATAACAACGACAATTTTAATAAATCGGAAAATAATACTATACTGAGCTTTGCACAGAATTATTTTATTGAAAGAAATAATTTATTATTATAATAAATATATTCATCACAAGTATTTTATTGATGAGTGATATGTTTCCATAACAACTTTTTAACTATAATGTGGCACCTAATATTTAACTGTAATATTGCTTTGCTATATTTTTAAAAAAAATTTGAATAAAATGGGAATAGTACAAATTTAATGTTATAATCAATTTTTGACAAAAATTAAGATTTTTTAATAATTTTAATTATCGTAAACTGTAATTTATGGCCTATAAATATACTATTTAAAATATAATAAAATCTAAATATAGATCATAAAATATGAACAATTAATAATCATATTAAATCAAACATACGTTAACTTCTCTATAAATATGTTCATTTTGACTGCAAAGGTCTTGTATTAGTTCTTGAGCTGTTGTGAGGTTAGCACAGTAATCTGCATAAACAAGAAATTTTTCTTTCCAATTAAGGAAAACGTCAGAAAGCCTTAAAGAGCCATACTGTGAACATGCTTTTATTAAATCCTGGTGAAAATCTTTGTGTATTTCATAAAGCTCCTAAATGTTATACAATAATTAATAAAAACAAAAATTTTATTCTATTTAGAGTTTACCTTAATTCCTTGAAATATAGTACAAAAGTCATCTTCTTTAATTACTTTTGATAATGGCTTAATAAAACATTGTAATAGTGTTTGTAACACATCAACATAATTTTTTTCTGTTTCGACCAATTCATTTATTACATAATCTCGTTTGTCAATTGTATGTTGTGGAATTACAGGATTCTAAAGTGATTATTTATAATAAATACAGGATTATTAGCGTTATAAATTTAAATTTAAAAGTATCATGTACTATTAATTATCATTATAACAAATTAAGCTCTGAAGCCATGATAAAACTATGCAATTTATTTAAGTATAACTATTTTACGATTGTTTATTTAATTAACCACCTCAATATATTATTAGAGGTTTCAATTATTTTCGTAAAAAAACGGTTTTATAAAATTGGTTTCAATCCCTGCATTTAATTAAATTAATATATTATATATATTAATATGTTAAATATATTAATATGTATTCTTTTTTCCACAAATTAAATCGTTATTTGTGTCAAAAATAATCAATCGATTTGTTATGTTTTTTTTTTTTTTTTTTTTTATTTGATTCCAAACTTAATACAGAATATGTTTGTTTTGGTTTGAATGAGCCTGTATCATTAGGTTGTCTAATATTTATATTTATATGAGCGTCTATTATAATATGTCCTACCATGCAATAAGTGTCATTCATGTAAAGTAAATACACATCAGACGATGGCATTCGTGATGCTCACAGTATATTAAGATTTAAGGTGGGAACATCAAAGTAATGTATGCTCATGTAAAATCAAAATACCTAATTTAAAAGTTGTTAATGCTATTAATGATAATTATTATATTTGTATTGTAATCGGCGTTTCTAAAAAGTAGTGATAAGGATATCAGGTTATTTTTAGTCTATAATTTGTATAAAATATGTATTATAGATATACACTATATAACTTTGTGAATATTTTAAATTCCAGTTTTAATAGAGGACACATTTCCTGGATAAAATAATTTTTTAAATGGAAAAAATGTATTATACTTAAGTAGGTATAAGCATAGGCAGAGTTGTAAAAAAAATGTTTAATATGTTTAAACATTTAATTAGGCGTTTAACACATTTTTTATGATGTTTTTAACATATCTTTTATTCTAAACGTTTTTTAAATACAAATTTTTTGGTTGGAAATTCTGGTAATCAAAAATTGATGAACCATACATTTTGTAGGATGATAGGAACATAAGCCAAAGGAAAAAGCTCTACGATAAAAAAAACTCCAGTATAAATCCAAAAAGGCCAAATTTAAAAATTTATATGAAGAAAAAGCTTAAATTAAAATTATAGCATATAATATTTTTGTAAATGTCAAACTTTATTATAGGGTAATAAAATATGAAATTTATTATCGGTACCTGACACCTGTATTGTATATTAATAGGTACTATGTATTAGCATTGATTACATATACATATCATTAAAGGTGTATTAGGTACTTACATTATTAATACCTACATATATGTATATTCAGCATTAAAATCTAAAGTACACTTTTATTTGATCAATATTACATTGTTACACGTACCACCACTGTTTATATAATTTAAAATTTACTTAGCTTTTGATTTTGGAAATATAGTATTGTTGAAGTATTTATATTTTTTGTTTTGTTATTACAATTATGAAAAAATATATCACAGGTATATATTTGTAATCCAGAAATTTTTTATTGGAGGGGGGGCATACCTTTGAATGATTTTGAGGGTATCTACCTATTTGTCTATTTATAATATATGTATTATTGTTTTGGATTTTTTGGAATTTGAAGAGGGTACACGTCTACCCCCCCCCTTAGATTTATTTTTTAGTATTATAATTTATTTATATATTATATAAAAAAAAATGCACTTGCCTTTTTTTTATGATAGGATGAAAGGGGGGTTGTGTTCCTCCGCTTTATTTTTAGGTAAGTACATTACAATTTTTAAATTGTGTCGCGAATCGAGCACCCCCGAACAACGTACACATCTGAGCATTTGTTACATTATGTTATGTCAAAATGCCCAAGTGTGTACCCACCTTTATATTTGTAAAATTGTTTTTTTTTTAATCACAAGTGGCTATATATTTTATAACAATAATTTAATTTAATTTAAATGTCTCTTTTTATAAAAGAAAAATAAATAAATAAAATTATATTTGAGGATATACCTACCGTCTGATGACGATTTTATATTTAGATACCTAAGAAATTATTTGATTTTTTTTTTTAGGTACTTAAAATATACATACAACAGATATTATTTTATTTTTGTGTATAATTAATTATTATTTATTTTATTTTACTATTCATAACTGTGTATGTGTAAAATCATTACTTTCAAATATGTACTATTTATAATAAATTTAAATAACAAATTTACATTTATAAGTATATGGATATGATGTGCATACTAAATGCTGAAAATTAAATGCACGTGTGTTGTGGAACATACCTGTATATTGTAACTTTTAAATTTCATAATTAATTTTTTTTTTTTTTTGGAAATTATATATTTTTATACACCTATAAATATACCCATAGTACCCATGCAACAAGGGTTTAGACATTTCTCAAAACCCCATATAAAAAAGAGATATACAACAAAAAACGAAAAAAAAGAACTAAATTAAAAAATAATTTTATCAATGATAAATAAGGTCTTAAAGTTTCAATGTATATAAAAACAATGCGATAAAGAATAGTTTACCTCTGAGATGGATATTGATGATTTATTGTCAATCGCACATAAATCGTGATAAACTTCTTCATTTCGAATATGAGTATCATAACTGGTATATTCATTTGCATGGAAAGAATCTAATAAAGCACTTCGTGATGATACCAGGTCTCTAAAATACAATTTTATAAATTATTTATATTATATAATAACAATTAGGTACCAAATAAAAATAAAAATGTATCTAATAATGGGCATTGATAAAATAATTATGTATAAATACAATTATTTTCTATACTTTTATAATTTACGAATAACTATAAATTGTTTATATTATTATTTTTAAAACAAAAACATGCAATATATTTTAAACAAAAAATCCTTTTTTTATAGTAGTATAGTAAATAATATATTAATACATTATTTACCAACAACCCATAAGTTTTAAAAAAAATCAATATTATTATAAATTACAATGAATTAATGTTTCTGTATATATCCTCTTGTGATAATGTTCTAGGTTTAGTAACTATAAATCCTCTGAAAATAAAATAAAAAATATATATGTATATATACATTTTTTTAAAATTGTAAATAGGTAGGTATATTATATTATTATACATACGGTATATGAAGTCTTTGTAATTTTTGAGTTTGTGATAGAATTGATAATGTACGAATAACTTTGAAAAAATCAGATAATTCAAATAACACAACTGGATCAAACATATCATACTCTTTAATATCAAATGCTTCTTGACATACTTGTAAAAATGTTTTTATATTGCGTAAACACAAGAACTAAAATACAAAAATAAAAATAACACAATTTGCGAATTTCATAAATTTGTTTACTATGAAAAATGATAATTGATTTTCTCAATGTCAATTAAATTTTATTTATATGGGAGCTTAAATATTCATAGGTTTTTACTATAAACAACAATAAAAATAAAACTTTAAATCACTTGTGTTCATAAAAATAATTGCTTAATTCTATAAACATACAATAAAAAACAGTGTAAAATATTTAAACGTTATTTATAGCATATACATTATACATGTACAATTACAGTTTATAGAAAAATAATTTCAATCTTAATCTATGCAGATTTTAAAGAATTTATATCTTAGCTTTTAAACATCATTCAAGACTCATGATACTAATCAATTAAAAAAAAAAAAAACAACCATAATATTGAACACATATTTTGGATGATTTGAGTAAAATAAAATAATTACGTTGCTGAAATTAATAGTACCTATAATTCATTTTTAAATGTTTTCATAAAAAATTAAAATATAATATTAAATGCATTAGGTAAGTACTTACTTACCGAATAAAATAATATTTAATTTTAGTTGATTAATTAACATTAGTTCTGGAAAATAAAAGTACTTTTTATATCTAATATGATTATTTTTATTATTAGGGGCGAATCTGAAGTACATATTTTAAAGGTGGGGGGAAATAGGAATAAAAGGTGATAACTTTAATTTATTTAATTCGTTATCCACTCTCAAAATCAATACTTCTTAAATAATGACAATAAATGTCGTCCAACATAAAATCAGACCCTGTTTATTATAAATTTGTTTTAAGTAATTTATAAATCATAAATAAATCACTATTCTTTCTTTAAAATTATTGTTAACAGAATTATTGAAATACAAAATATTGTACAATAATATAATGTGTTATATTTGCTCGCTTTAAATTTGTATAAAATAAGTATTCAATTATTTACCAACATTTTAGTATTTTACTTTTTTAACATACTTACTTAGTACTATTTATTCTCAAGTTATATAAAATTCATATCCACAATAAAAGTTTTAAATAAAGTATTACTTGTGCCATTTGTGGCTTTTGATTTATGTCTCTGGTACCAAGACATCCTGGCTCTAAAATATTCAGTAGATTGCATAAAATCACTCCGTCTCTAAGTGTATGGGCCAAATCGTCGATTGTAGATTCCAGCCAGTTGACTTTATGATCAGCTCTGATTGCGCCACACCTTGTTAGCCAATTTGCACATTCACGCCAACCACCGTTAGCCATGACCACATCAATGTACGACAGTTGGAAGAAGACAATTGTTCATGATAGAAGTAAATTGGGTGAGTAAAAGTTAAAAACGAAAGGAATGTCAACACGATATGTGATTAACGACAACAATCAACTTGTTGAATGTTTATTTTGATTTGATTGATTCAATGATACGATGTGACTTTCTACTGATAACGAATAAACAAATGAATGCATGTTTACAGTGTAGCGGTATGTGAACCAATAAAAAAGAATAAAGAGAAATCGATAATCCCTTAAATGGCGACACTGAATACTATTGGTTCACTTTATTACAGTTCTCTGATTTATTTTCCACACCAAATTTCTTATCCATCAGATCTAAGATTTAAGTCAAATTACTAGACAAATATTAATTAATATTTGTCAAAAATTTCATAAATTGTGCCCAACATAAAAGCGTGGCTAGCCCAAGTAAAAGAAGGTAAGTTTCAAGTTATTTAACTGAACAGTAACAAAAATTTTTTTTTAATACGTGTTGGAAATTGGTTTGAAACCTATTATTTATTGCAATTCTTTGCTAAAATACGTTATCAGTGTATTAAAATTGTTGCTAGCCAGATATTGGCAATGCGTCATTTTCATCACAAATTCCGATTCAATATTTTAATTTAATAATATTAAGGTTTTCCTTTTACAATAGGAGGATGAGCAGTTCCGAAGAAGTATCTTGGATCTCATGGTTCTGTGGACTACGTGGAAATGAGTTTTTCTGTGAGGTATGTTGATATACATTTTTCATACATTCTATTACAAAATAATGACGATCTTTTAATAGGTTGATGAAGATTACATTCAAGACAAATTCAATTTGACAGGTCTTAATGAACAAGTTCCTCATTATAGACAAGCTTTGGATATGATTTTGGATCTTGAACCAGGTTTGCATATTTTATTAATTTTAATATTATTATACTCATTAGGTATATCAGTTGTTTTTGGAATATTTTTAAACTTACGTTTTTCATATAGTATAATAATACAGTAGAACCTCAATTATCCGTCCCCTGATTTACCGTCTTTCTCGGTTAACCGTTAGGGGCCACATTTGCTTATTAATACTTATTTATAATTACTCGCCCGTTGCAGTATCATCTAATCGTCTTTTATGTTGAGCCGGTCTATTTAACCGAGTCTATTAAATATAATAAAAATAAAAATAATAAATAATGTACCAATAAGTAATAGTAATTAAATAATTTTAAAAAAATAATATGTATATATATATATATATATGTATGTTTAAAAAAATTTTCAATTTATCGCTTAACTATTTTTTCGATTATACTCCAATACTGGAGCGGTCCTGTGACTGACGGTTAATTGAGTTTCTACTGTATAATACTTTTGTTTAAATTCTCTTCAAAATATAAAATAAACAAAAAAAAAAGGTAATAAACTTTTTTCCCAGTTTGCTGACTTCAAATTCCTAAAAATTCTTAATTTCTGTATAATTTCACAACAAAATTCCAAAATACTTCAAAACGTGAACAAGAAAATATATTTAAATTTTGTCGCATATAAGATTACTTGTGTTTGAGCATGTGATGTAACTTAAGGTCACAGTCTGAGCAATATATTATTCTTACAGCCAACTAAAATAAAAAATTATTATATAGTATATCATACAGGCATGCTATATAGCTGCTATGTTTTTAGTAGGTAATACAATAGAAATATTAGAGGCGGTAGTTAAAAAGACGCTCGACAGTAAACGATCCTCTATAGTTGGAAACTATCATAATTTTATTGTTCACATACAAGTCATCTTATCTAGGAGAGATATGTACTAGAGAGTGAGTATATAATATATATACTTATATATATATATGTGTGTGTGTGTGTGTGTGTGTGTGTATCTAATTCTTTTATTCACGTTATATGTGCAAATAATATATTAAATGTATTATTATATTTTTATGTAATTAATTACAGCACATTTATTTTATATACTCATATCTTTATTTATTAAGAATCTCACCACACTAGTCCATAAAAAATATTCTCGTTACTTGTTGATAACCAATCTACTAATATATTCTACATAGTTTTTTTTTAGAGAATGGTTAATCCCGGTTAAGTCTGAATCTAGAGTATTTTTTGTCGCCCGGAGAAAAAAAAAATTATAGCGCTCTTTTAATTTTAAAAAGCAAAAAAAAAACAGGTCATTCATCAATTTTAATAAATCGTTTAGAAAAAACAATTAGGTTTCAAAAGCGTAAATATTTTTACATTTTGTACACCCACCGAAATGGTGTCCGGGTAAGTGCCCTGTTCCATCCCCTCCTCTAGATCCTGTACTGAGAACAGTGTACTCATTTATGGTATATATTTGTGGTTTTGTATAACGAGTATAGATATTTTATCTCCTTGTCTGAATTTAGTAAAACATTTCCTCCCTTTCCAACATTTCAAATTAAAATTTTCACTATAATAATATATATATTAGATACAAACAGTTATTTTAAAATAAATTGTGAGTATTATAATATATACAATAATTTTATTGTTCAACTATTCTAACATCAGACATAATGATAGTAAGTTTATATTTGTGTTATTTTTTCATTTTGTAACAACTACACTATCTATAAAGAGTACTTATCGAACAAAAAGTAATGTGATGTAAAGGTTACATCATACACCTAAACTTTAAAAATTATATTTGAAAATTGTACGTGTAGTGTTTTTTTAATTAAACAGATTTAATCAAAATATTAATTTAATGATGTCTTATGACAGGATTATTTTATAAAGAGATTATGTACTATAAGAAAAATAATTAGATAGTTTGAAATTTTAACAAAACCTTGTTAACAATTTAAAACCTATAATATTAGGTAAATGGAATTATTTTTTTAAAATATATTGTAATTAAAGTATTATGTATAAATACTACATAGTACCTATATAATATTATTATTTATTTTGTATTTTTTAGATGATGACTTGGATGATAACCCAAATCATTCAGATTTAATTGAACAGGCTGCTGAGATGCTATATGGATTAATACATGCTCGCTATATATTGACAAATCGTGGTATTGCTCAAATGATTGAGAAATATCAAACCGGTGATTTTGGACACTGTCCACGAGTATATTGTGAAAATTCACCATTGCTTCCAATAGGTTAGTTATTATTATACTTATATAGGTTATTTTCTATTATACTTATATAGTGCATTCAAATTTTATTGATAACAGAATATTATGACCTTAAATCTGATCATGGTTATTATCATTATATAGAGCAGTGGTTCCCAACCGGGGGAATTCATGTACTGCTTGGGGGGAATTTAGTGATGATGAAATAACAAGAAATATTTTATTTATAAAATTGAAAACAATAAATTAGTTTTCGGGCGGTCACCTATTAATAACAATTTTACGAGTATTTTATAATGATTATTAAATAATCTAATCGGGCTATCTGTCGGTCTCTGATAATGGATAATGGAATCCAAATATACGTAATATGACATGACTTCACGTTTACATGACAGTTGAGCCGTACTATTACTACCGTCGATACATACGTACGTAAAATGTGTTCAAAAAAACGAAAGTACGATGAAAGTTATGTTCAATATGGCTAATATATGGCATATATACCACAGACTGGTATTTGCAAGATATGTTCATTCTGGTGTCTTTAAAGAAGAATTTCTTTTTTGTTCTCCTCTTGCAACCACCACTAAGGCCACAGATATTTTGGAAAAAGTTGTATCATTTTTTGAAACAGAAAATCTGTCACCTCTGTGGATGTTGTATAGATGGAGCACCAGCTATGATGGGTTCAAGATCTGGATTCCAAGTACATGTGAAAAATCGGTTTCCAAATGTAAAAGGTTCTCATTGCATGATACATCGTCAAGCTTTAGCTTCAAAAACTCTCCCTGTTTCATTTGCTACAGTTTTAGATCAGATAATAAAAATTGTGAATTTTATTAAAGGAAGTGCCCTGAATTCACGACTCTTCAAACAGTTATGTACTGATTTGGACGCTGATCATAATATGCTTATTTTTCATACAAATGTCCGATGGCTATCAAAAAGAAATGTAACAAAACGAGTGTTTGAGCTCAGAGAAGAACTCAAATTATTTTTTGGAAGAACATAAAAAAACTGAATTTTGCAATTGGTTAAATAACAAAGACTGGATTACATATCTTGCATATTTAGTTGATATATTTGAGTATCTTAATAAACTCAATTTACAAATGCAAGGAAAATGTACAAATATAATCAAATTTGTAGATTCTTTAAGCGCTTTCAAGAACAAAATACAAAATTGGAAAAGAAAAATCAAACTAAACAGGTGTTCAATGTTTGAAGAACTTTCTTCACTTTTTACCACCGATAATGACGATGAAACATTGCCTGAATCAATTAGGACTGAAATTGTTCAACATTTAACTGCCCTAGAGGACGAATTTGAACGATAATTTCCATAAATCAACGGAGATGAGTTAGACTTAGTGAGAAACCCATTCAGACTGTAAGTTGAAAAAATTCCTGATAAATATCAGCATGAATTTTTGGAGCTTAAGACGGATCCAAGTGCAAAAGACATATTTGTTGAAAAATCTTTAACGGAATTTTGGCCATTAATGATCAACTCTTATCCAAAAGTGACAGAAAAAGCTCTCCGTGCATTAATCCCATTTGTATCTACGTATTTTTGTGAATCTGGTTTTTCCACACTTTTGCAAATAAAAAGCAAACAAAGAAATCAATTGGATGTGGAAAATGATATGCGTTGCGCGTTGTCAAAAATATCCCCAAGGATTATGGACTTGGTGAGGAAAAAACAAATCCCAAATTTCTCATTAAATTTTTTCTAGCTTTCTCCAAAATTGTATTCAAAAATATAAAAATAATATTATTAAGACATTAAGTTGATTTATATTTTATTTTTAGAATGATGAAAAAATATATGT